>VCJN01003045.1:0-21883 GCA_006384855.1 Tetraselmis striata
GTATTTTTATATTGATGGCAGTGATTCAGACGGTGATCCAACAGCATTGGAAAATTCGTCACTAGCTTTTATCTAGTCTTGCATATTGCTTCGGCAATTTGCTTGTTGACCACAACGGAGCGTCGCCTACCCAGGGCTTTTTCGTAACTGGATCGCTGCCCAAACGGCCGTCGTAGAGACATTGTAATATAAGGGTTTCACTGGAGCTCCCAACCACCGGGGGTAGGCACGGGGCTAGGCAGAAAGAAGTACCCGGCAGCGAAGTCCCGCACCTCATGCAGATATATGACCGTCCGCGCGGTGGGGATGGCCACCGTCCACATGCCCGACGCCGCATCGACCTGGTTGAGCAAGATCCGTTCCCTACATGTGACAGGAAGACCGCACACCTCATTATGAAGCCGAGAGTTGTTGGCCCGGGCTAGAAATGCCGCCAGCTCCTTTTGAGAGCCCGACGCACCTCCGCTTCCCGCTCCATCACGCGGGCATCTGCGTCGCTGAGGTGGCCAGCAGTAGCCGCTTGGAGGCGGCCCCACGCCTCGCGCACCCCACGGCGTAGGTGATCGACCCACGAGCATCGTTGAGGAAGTGGTCATATCGGCGGGCGGAAGTTGGGTTGAAGCTGCCTCGGCCAAGTACGGACCCAAGCTGTGGGTCAAAAAACAAGGGGTGGGGGTGTTGGTGTCGGGTACTGTCGGCAAGCGAGGAACCTCGAGAGGATGTCATTCATGCAACCGATAAAGGCGGCATCGCGAACTGTAGTCATGCGGCGGATGCCAGCGCCCTTCAACCGACGGGGGAGGTGAAGCATGGTGCTCGCCCTAGCCAATGCATCCTCGCTCAAGTAGCCGCCTTTGCTGCCATGGGGTCGGGGTTGTGCAAAAGCTCCGCCAGGAAATCAGTGACCACCGGATTGGTTTCGGTGCCGTACGACGTGGAGGGATCAAAAGAGACCCCTAGCACCCGCTCGACCGCCGCGAGGACGGTGGCATCCACCGCCTCCGCAAAGGCCTCTACCTCGGACGAGTAGACAATTGCGGACTGAGACAATACCCCGCCTTTTGCTGCATGCAATAATGCTTGAGCAGGGCCCATGCGTGGTGATGCATGGCATGGGTGTACCGACGGCTAGCTATATAGGCTTGGCAATTAGGAGCTTGCTCGGGCTGGCGTCCCCCTCCTCTCGTAGCTCCTCCGCCTTGCCGCGCATATAGGCGTGCACATACATATACCTTGGCGATCTGAGCGGCACGCTGAGGACCGGGATGCCGTGGTGGCCATGCATCTAGCTCGGGCCACTCGATGTCGGCCGGAGCCTCACGCCGCGCGGCCCCCATGTCTGCTCTGTACGCGTGCATCTTGTCGAAGCGCACCTCAAGCCCCACGGACGCCTTATGAACGTGTGGAAGGCGAGAAGGGCCGGCCAAACGTGCTCCGGGAGGCCCACCAAATATCCATCTTCGGCGTAGTTGAAGCGCGCCGCCCCGTCTGTGACCTCCAGCGTGCTATCGCACTGTTGCACCTTGGGGTGAATCGCGACGCATATGGAAGTCGTGGCCAACGGTGCGCCATGCTGCACGCCATCCTCCGACCGTAATACAGGGCGGACCGATCGTCCACGAGCATATGCGAGTCCGTGGAGAGGGAGGCCAGGAGCGCAGGAATGACAAGGTGTAGTGGGAGCAATCGATGTGGCGTTGGATGATGATGCGGCGCCACGCCTCGTTGTAAGCGTTGCGAAGGTCGCTGTGGACGATGCCGGCACATGGGCCAAGCTTATCGGCGATGAGGCGGACGCCGTGCGTGGATGAGCATAGAGCCGCCGCCCGTGGAAGTTCCAACGCCGAGCTGAGATGGAGCAAGCACCGACACATACGCCTCCTTCATGTTGTCCGCCACTGCCACAAGCCGCACGACTGGGGCCCCGCCCTCGCCTAGCTTCTTGACGGGGGCCACAAGTCTAGCAAAGGCAATGAGCCGGTTGAACCACCCGGGCATGCGACCTTGGAGGTACATAGAGGCGACCTCCGAGATGGCGCGGACCGCCGCATGCCCCGACGCCGGGGTGTATTCGCCCACCAAGCAGCGGAGGTACTCGTTGCGCATGCCTACGGGCCCAGCCGCCACGTGCTGCTTGAGTTGTTGGTACGGCACGCGCATGTCCCCCGTCATGGCGGCCTCGTCGACCGGAATGTCATACGCGGCGTCTGGGATCGGGTGGCTACGGGACAGGTGCTTGTCGCGCAGTTGGGCGAGGATAGCAGGATCGGATAGGTCCCCCATACATACACTTAGAAGATAGACGGCCCGCCGCTCGGGAGAGCTGTCCGTCCTCCACCCACGCCACGACGTGTCCGCGGTGCCCACGAGTAGCGCCGCAAAGAGGTCAGCGTCCGTTCGACGCTGGCGGGCATGTCCGGCATAGAGTGCCTCGGTGCGCGCGTCGTCCGATGAGCGCACGAGTACGAGTACGAGTACGAGTGCCAGTGCGCGAAGTTCTACTGTTAGCAGGGTGAACATCGCGCCGACGAACATGCCTGGCGAGGCGCCGCGCCCGGAGGCGGTCGTGTCATCGCGTCGCGCGGAAGTAGACTACAACATCAACATGACTACGTACCAATACCAGTACTAGTACCATTTTTTAATTCACACCGTACATGTAGGGTTTCATTGTTGATGCCATGCTCGCAGTCTTGTCATGGGGGTGGAAATTAAAAACAGTGCATGTAGTAGCAGCACCAGTAGCGCGGCGGTACGATGATGCCGGCGCAGTCGCCGTTATTGCGGGTGCCGTGCTGGTGGTTTCGGAGCAGTCGAAGTCGTCGAAGCCAAATGGGGGCGCTGGTTTCGGAGCCAAAGTAGTGATGGTTTCGCAGCCAATTGCGCGAGATGAAGTCAACACCTGCCGACGAGGTGCAGACTGCGCGGTACGTCGATTATAGGCAGGATGATGCGTGCGCAAACTACACCATTCCACAAAAGTCTTTGCAAACAGAAATCCGCGCGTATTCTCGCCTTGGTGCGCAAGCCAAGGGGCTACGGGCGGGTCATGAAGCCCCGTGTTTCAGGGCATGTAAGCCTCATGCGCCAAGGGGGCGGCAGCCGTTTCATCCGATTATCGCGCTTGTAAATTTTCCGGCATTGGCCTTGTTTGGCACAAGGCTAGAACCACCAAAACACGGTCAACGCATAGGGGAGCAACATGTTGGCGGTGTAGCTACCATCCGTCGCATTTATTGCACGCGCGCTCCCGGTGGGTGGACACATGCATGGGATGTATAACGCACTTCAAGTTTGAGCCCAATCGGTGCATGCTACCGTTTCAATGCATGCGTATTTCCATTATAGTGTGCCAATAATGCGGACAATTCTCCACAATTTCAATCCCACATTTTTCAAGCTGCAAGACAAGCGCCGTTGGCCTCGCCTGCTAGGATAATGTAGTACACATAAATTGCTTTAGATTCCACAGGGGCATGCTTAAACCCACCCGCACCATGGGCTAAGCGCGGGCTCGCTCCCTCAACAATAACAAGCTCGCAAGTCCCAACTAGTGCACTACAAGTCCGCGCGCATATTGTAACACATGTCGCCAATGATCAAAGGGGAGGAGCCGAAATGACGACGGAGTCGACGCGAAGAAGTGGAGACATGTCAAAGAATCCTCGCGCCTGCTTGGGAGTTTGCGTGGAATGGCACATTAAATGCCCCCATCATGAGCCGCGAATCCACAATGATGATTTGATTGGCTAGCACAGCAATACCAGAATAGGGACGATTATCTTTCACATGGCATAAAATTTGCCGTTTTATCGGTTTGATGTGCCATTCAGAGATATAAAACGCGCTGCTCACGGGTTTTCCAGCCCGCTATTCGGATTTAAGTCTTGTAAACGGCGAAATGTTATGAACTTTCGCAGAGTGCAAGATGATTGGTCGGTGCATGGCGAACAGTCAGTTTGCGGATGTCGCAAGCATCTAGCACGCTAGGTGATGACCATAGACGCTAAAACATGCGCCGAGCAGCATGGAGTAGATGGCTAGCACATGTATCTCGATGATCATTAGAGAAAAATACGGTTCTACTTTATGTTCAAATGCCGGCGTGCCGCCGTGCGCTCAAATAACCAGCCACCACCCCGTTTTCCAACACATGTCACTTCTTTTTCCAAATAGCATGTGCCGCGCGAGCACCGCACACCGTCGCATTGACCCTAGCACACTATGTGCACGCTGTTTTATCACATTTCTGGGCAATGACCGCAACGGCATAGATTTTACGTGGGTTTATCGAAAAACGGCGACCCAAGCGAAAACACAGCCACAAAACATGCAGAGAATTTTGTGGCCCGCTATACATCGGGTCGAACCTCATCATGTCCTTATGCGCGTAGGGTGTTGCGAGTGGAACGGGGAAGCACCCACTCTGGTATGTCGTGAGGTGCCAGCGGGGCTGGCAAAGCATTGTAACGTCCCTATCGGATGGTGACGGTCGGGTCCAACAGCAACATGTTTATACGATCGAGCGTAGCGACATCGGCGCGGATATCCGCGGCTACGGCGGGACGGAGTCGCCCGGTTCGGCCGCGGGGAGTGGTGGTTTGATATATATTGCGTTATAACAATGGCAAGATCTCCGCCGCGCGCGGCAGCAAGGGCGGCGCGCGGAAGTAATGATGCACGTGAGTGTTCTTGTTGTCGAATGCCGACTAACTACTGCCGTTGGCGGTGTTGCGGTCGCGTTTTATTTCTTCTCATTATCGTGGTGGCGTTTATTAGCGGTTGTGGATTGTTTTATTCGCATAGTCGCAGCCTCGCCGCACGCTTATTCTGTTTACTATATGTACGCATGGATTTAAAATCGCGCGCTCAATAAGGGGCGGGGGGCGCGCGGAAAGTGTTGATCCCCGCATATTTTATTGTAGTCGACTTGTCGTTGTTGTCGTTACTTTATTCTAATCTCATCGTCGTGATGGCGTTCAGTGGCGGTTGTGAATTGTATTACTCGCTTAGTCGCAGCCCCGCCCAGGTTTAATCTTCTTGCGCCGTATGTACACTTATATATGCACATCTATGTATGCGCGGAATTATAAATATACTCGGTGAGTCCGTCAGTGACAATATCATAGCATGCGGGTCCCGTCCAACAAAAAACGTTTGTTCATTACTATCAATCTATCATGCACTGCTCATGCTTTGCCAATAATGTATGTGAACAATGTTCTCATTACCACGTACATCGCCGGGTAATGTAGCATCATGATTATTTACGAGATGATGTTTGCTTTTTCTATTCCGGACCTGACACTTCACCTGGCGTAGTGTACATCCCTTGTCCGCTCGGCAGAGCGGTCGTCTCGTATGCGAGAGACCGGGGTTTGATTCCTGGCCGATGTATTTCGGCAATATCGGCCCGGCGTGTCCCGGGTTTACCCGGTTGATGCATTTATTAGCCCTTGGGGGTTCGAATGAGGCAATGGTCTATGGGCTGTGCCAGACCTACGATTGCAGTTGGCGCACGAGGTCAAGTGCTGGGGCGGCTTCGGCCGATGTCCCGGGGCGAATTTTACTTTACTTTTTCTTCACCTGGCGTAATACTGTCAAGTTTTAAAACCCTTAAAACCCTAAACCTGCAGCGGTTCATCGTGGACGGGCTTTTCCGGCTGTCATCCGGCATGCTATAATCTTGCCAACGTTAACGGCGGGTATTCGAACAATACAAATACAAGAACCCCCAGCTATGATAAAGCGGCGCAATAATGTTTGAATACATCCCCATCAAGGCATTGCAACATCAATGTCTGCTATTGTCTTGCTGTTAAGCGAGCCCTCCACGGTCAAATCCCCAACTACGCTCTTTGAGCCGACCCTTCACTTTGAGCCAACCCTTCACTTTCTCAGCGTCCGCCTCTAGGGTGTCGTGAACTGGTGCACTAAAGAACCCCGCCAGTGTATGTCATGTCACTGGGGACATGCAACCCGATAACTGACCAATAGATCCCACACCACGCGCCAAGAAACGGAGTCGTTGTGGTTAATAATTAATGTATCTCATGCTGGCGGACGGCATCGATTATCATGGGAGGACGGACACCCAGTTTCATATCAAAATGTTATGCTATACTCAATCACATATATCTTTATACTCTATTGTTCATCCAATGTTGCACTCAGTGTTATGTTTGCATGCATATTAGGCGGAGCCCCGTGCACGTAACTAGCCGACTACATGCTTGTTGCATGATGGTCCCTGTCGCAACACAACATCATCATCACAATGTGCACCTTTCATATATAAGCACGAGTTCCCGTCTATCTGCATGCCTTGCCACATAATACATTTAATTGCACCTGCATGGCATAGTATTGCACTACCCTGCATGTGGCGGTGGTGAATCTGAGACTATCGAACATATGTTGGTGGAGTGCCCGCGGTGGGGGCATCACCGTCATAATTTGGGGTTGTTAGTTCCGTATTAGTAGTCAAGTTATTGCGTCAACACATGAGGACTTAACTGCCTTTATTTTGGGCGGGGTCCCCCCCCTCCCTTCACGGCGCCCTACCTGGATTTTAGTGGGAATGGGAAAATTTTCCAGCTATGGCGTCGGGCCCTCCCTCACATTGCTTTTTTTTTTGCACATGTATCGCACTCCCGAAATGCTTTGCTCCGCGGGATGGGGCTTGCCCCAACTCGAATTACTCGAATCGGCCGACGCCCAAACGGGTAGGGCGGACCTTTTGTGATTAGTGCTGAGTATTTTCATGGCGGTGTTTTAGACGGTGATCCAACAGTGTTGGAAATTCCGTCACTAGCCTTCAATTAGTCTTGCAGAATGCTTCGGCAATTTGCTTGACGACTATAACGGAGCATCGCCTACCCAGGGCTTCCCGTAACTGGATCGCTGCCCAAACGGCCGTTGTAGAGACGCTGCAAGGGTTTCACTGCCATTCTTGTCCCGGGGGCGAAAAAAAGGTATTGCGCTGCAACATTTAATTGCAGAGGCATGGCACAGTTGCTACTTGCATGCGCGTCTGGGCGCTAAATTCGTCCTATGTTTATCATTTACGACTCGTATCGAGTTGTACACCCCTCCACATAAGTCCGGGTTTTGCATTTTCGATCGCAAAGCGCATGCATGGGCGAGGATAACGCCGGCTGCATGTGCATACATGCTAACTACAGTGGGAATAGTTCGGGCGAACGCCTATTGTGCGCTTTATACCCACCCGCGCGACAACACGACCATTTGTGGGCGCCCTTTCAAAAACGCGAAATCATTGCATGGTGCGTTGGCGCCAGAAAGTTGTGGGTTGCGCCAACCGTCCAAACCTATGGAAATAGCGGCACTCGTCGCACCAAACTCGGTGGATACGGCCCTTGGCATAAGTTGCACACACCGTGCGTGTAGGCCACTGAAAGCATGTCGCTATAGGCACGACGTGACACCCCAACGTCAAGTTGGCCACTGTGGGGAGCAGTTTTGGGGTGAAAATGCTGTTGTTTCTGTGGCGAACGCACGTAGGAGAGGCGCTCGATGGCCCCCTTGGCGTAGGGCAATGCTCTACTATGGGGACGCGTGGTGGAATGCCAGTTGCACCGTTTCGTGGGCGGGGTGGCGCGGTAGGGGCGTGGATTTTGATTAATATGAAATTCCTTGAAAAATGCTGTGGAAAATGGCATTTTGGCTGGTAGATGTGTGTATCGCTAGGAGGTGGCACATGCCAAGTGTTGGTGGTCCGTGGTCATCCACATACATAACGCTCTCGCGCAACTGAGTATGGGGCTTAGACACGCACTTGGCGCAAAGCCACGCGCCCGATATGGGTGGGCACATGAGGCAGTGAGGGGCAACTTGGATGATCATCTTTGGGGATTTTTTCCGGAGACCCAAAAATCGATTTTGTGATTATGGAAGAGTGTTCCCGACGCAAAATTGAACGAGGAGTCGCGTGATATTTTTAAAAGGTTTTTCTGAGCAAACCCTGAGAAGTTATAGCGTTTTGAAGCCAAGGGGGTGTTGCCGCGCGTGGCCGACACTGATGCCATGCCAGTATCGCAACGCGACATGCACTGGCCGCCGCCCACAAGGCTGCACCCCAACCAAATGCACCCGAGCCCCTCGCCAATGTGTTTCCTCACGCGTTCATGGCCATCCCGCCGTTTGGTTGCCTATGCACGCGCGTCGGCGTGTGCGTGATACCGACCACGGTTTTGGTGCAGTTGCAGGCGACGCCCATCCACGCACCAAGTGCAGCGTGATTCCCTAGTCAAAGGTCATTAAGCTTCGGTTTGAGCCACTCGTCATGCAGGTTTTATAAAGCCCTCTGAGATTCCAGGGTTTCATCTCATATACCCTACGTTCAGGTACCCTAGACTTGTGAAGTCTTGAGACTGCCGAAAAGGGACCCCAAACTTATGTGCAGGGGTGTAGCAACGACCCGCCAATGCAATTGAATTATTACACCCAGAAAAGCATGCAAGTAATCTTGTGGAACCGTATATTTTGCGCTCGGCTGCGCGCGCGCGCTAATATTATTATTGCTGCGCCGCCAGCGCATCAGCAACTAAGGATTACGCAGCAAATAAACCGTCTGCGCTGCTGCACGTCACATATATCGATATAGTGACTCTATTATATCCGGTACATGTAGCGGCTACTAAGGATTACATCCGCGCGATCAGCATCAGCAGCAGCAGCATGCCAGCGGGGCCCGGGAGGACGACTCCGGAAGAGGACGGAAAGGGGCCTCCCCGATGACTATCGCTCCGCAGTCGCAACCTCTCCCGATCCAATATTAACCCACTTGTGGCTTGTTCTTCGAACACAAAAGAAATCTGCACCTTCCCGTTCCCGCTGTGATCTCCATCCGTCTTCGGGGGGCGTTACGGCGCGATGGCGGCGGCGAAGGACTGCCGCTCACTGCCCTTCTGCGACGCCGTGGCGGAACTGCTGTCAAAGGCCGAGAAGGAGGCGCGGCGGCGCGGCGCGGCGAGCGCGCTGCTCACCGTGCTGTGCGAGCAGGTGCTGCCGCAAGGCTCCGCGGAGTCCCCAGTGCCCGACTTCTTCGAGGTTCTCCGGCTGCTGCTGCCGCAGGTGAACGAGGCCGGAGGGGGCGGCTGCATGTCGCCAACGCACGGGTTATCTTTATTACTGGTTTTCTCAATATTATAACGAGACAATGATAAAATTGGTTTTGCTCGAACTTAATAATTATTACTCGCAAAATGATCCATGCACCCCTTAGTTCATAAGACGATTCTCGACCCTCCCGCTTCTCCCGAGTGACTTGATGTTTTATTATCACTGCTTTTGCGCGCACCCACGGTGTCGATCCACGCTTGACAGCGGTCGCCGTGCGCGTGTTGCCGTCTGCTGGCAGCACGACCCGCGGCGGTACAATCTGAAGGAGGCTGCCCTGGCGCCGATGCTCGCGGCGGAGCTGCCGAGCCACACCGAGGCGATGAAGGACTGGCGCACGGGTCGCCGAGACGGCGCCGGCAACTTCGCCGCCCTCGCATACACGGTGAGCCTATCAGGATGAAAGTACCCCCTCCTCTTTGGGCTATGTGTAGACATAGTTTATCACTGGTTTACTGCCCTCCGTGTATTTGCCGGAGAAGTTTCTCAAGTTTTCCCGGGCTCCACGTTTGGGCCTGGCTCGTGGGCAAAGGGGGAGGGGGGGGGGGGGGGGGGCTTTCAGGGGAATTATCAGGCAAGTATGCCCGTGGTGAGCTGTCGTTGTCCCTCCTGGCGCGCCTGGCTGCTGCCCTGTGATGGTTGATTGTGAGGGTGTTCGCAGGCGGGAGTGCTGAGGGGACGCTGCTGACGTGAGGCGCCCGGTGTGGGCCGCGCGGCGCAGGAGGTGCTCACGCGGATTGGGGCGCGGTCCAAGCGCCTCACTGTCGGGGAGGTGAACGACATCCTGAACGCGCTAGCGGAGGCGCAGGGCAGCAAAGCCAAGCAGCGGGAGGTGACCAGGCTCCTCACCTCCTGCAGCCCGCTGGAGATGAAGTACCTGATTATGATAATTCTGAAGGACATCAAGGTAAGGCGCTGCCCATCCAGCGAATTACCCCCCCTCCACATCAGCCCACCCTCCCTCGAAGGGCGTGTTGCTATGCCAACTTGGTGGCGCTCTGTTCTCGCCAGGTGGCGGGCGTGACGCAGAGGAACGTGTTCCGAGCCTTCCATCCCAGCGCAGAGGCCAGTCGGCGCTCCTCTGCGGTGTATAACTGCTGCCTCGGCCGCCTTCTGGGGCTCGGCCTATCGCTGGGGCTGTTGCCAGGCTCACAGCAATGACTTGTTGGGGCTGTGGTGATGCAGGAAGTGTTCAACCTCTGCTCAAGCTTGGAGAGCGTCTGCAGTACGCTCAACTACCGCGCCAAGAAGCTGCCCCGCCAGGTGCAGCCGCGGCAGCTGCGGTGCGAAGGTGGCGCTGCCGCCGAGTAGTTGCGGGCAGGCTGCCAGGCTGGCCGGGGATTACTCGGCTTGTGTCCCTTTTCCACCCGCCGCAGGGCATCTCTATTGGGAAGGCCGTGAAGCCGCAAAAGGCGGCGCGCACGGACAGCTGCGAGCAGGCGTTCGCCCGGCTGTCCAAGTCGGGGCCTTTTGTGGTGGAGAATAAGTTTGACGGCTGGCGCATCCAGGTGCGCGCTGGCATGATCACATGCGGTGGGCTGTTTGGCATGACCAAGGGAGCTCTCGAGTGCGGTGACCCCATACACGCCTCCATGCCTTCACCAGCTGCACAGGGACGGCGACACTATACAGTACTTCAGCCGCAACGCGATGGACCACGGCGAAATGTACTCCTTCAGCGGGTTTGACGACGCCATCCGTGCTCAGGTGCACTTTGCCACGCTTGAACGCCGCTGTGCCAAAAACGGAGCCGCATCACGTGCCGCCTAAAACCAACCTGTGCAATGGTTACGGCGGGGTGGCTCTCACTCTCGCACGCGCCCGCATGTAGGTGATCCCTCAGCGGGTGATCCTGGACGGAGAGCTTGTGGTGTGGAACAAGGCACGCCTCTCCCCCCCCCCCCCCCCCCCTCCCGCCCCCGCCCCCCGGGCACCCACCGCGACATATCCAGCCTCATCCCAAAGCATGATCCCTGTTCACCCCCCCCCCCCCCCCCCCCCCGGCTTCTCGCCATTTCATAAGCTCCTAGAAGCTCCTCATATGCATGGGGCCCTACTATGGCCTACTTTCAGTACGCAGAGCAGCCAGGAATCATCGGATTCGAGAGGCACAGTGACGCTGATCATGCAAAATATACCACGACGCGCAATATATCAATACTATAATACTCTGTGTAGCCATGCAAAATGCGCTATGCCTACACAGAGTATTCTGGTATCGGTATATTGCGCACGTAAAGATACACACGTCCACGTTCACGTAGATCATCCAAATATTCAATAACAACTCTGCGCACATTTGGTACGGGATTTGTTTGATGTTTCTGATGACCTTGCCTCGCCACAAACACGGCGGTATTTGCTTATTTCATTGTTTCCAGGTGCGGCACTGGTACCTGGTATATGTCAGTACTAACGGCTGTCCACTGTACTTCGTTAAGGGTTGCCTTATTCAATCCCCTTATTACCACGATGCACTACCTGTCCGTCTACTCGTTTAGTACCAAATTTAGTACGCGCTTATTCATTTCACTAAAAAGTATCAGCACGAAAGCCTCGGCCAAATACGCTTATGGCCCAGCTAAAGAGAGGTTCTCTGGGATTTCAGCTATGAAATTGAAAAGTATCGGAGAAGCTAAGCCAGTGACATATGTGGCGATGCTGGCATCGTGCGCAAGGCACATTCTGTCACCATGACCATCACAGTATATTATGTCTGCACTTTAATAGGGCCCATTTAGTGAACACAACACAGTAGCTCCCAGGAGAAAAGGGCACGGCACCGGCACTTCTGGCACTCCAAAGGGCTCCGAAGGGGCTACATTTCTATCGGGTTTCGCTTATTATCGTACTGGTACGAGAACTTGGGCTGTCCGACAATGGCAGAAAATTCAAAATAATTCAAATTTAAGGTAACAATTACATCAGCCCCGCCGGTGCAAAGTAAGCATATCAATGCTTCAGAAACCTTCACTTGGAAGTCCTCTAACACAAATTTGCGGCATTCATGATGGTACGCGGTTTTACTGTTATTACTTGACGTGCGCGTGAAGACCATTTTTAGTACGCGCTTAGAGACGGGTCGTCCCGGCGGACAGCCACCATCACAAATGCGCTCAAAGTATCTGTATGCCGATCGGCAAGAGCTGCTCC
Source organism: Tetraselmis striata (assembly GCA_006384855.1). Classification (NCBI taxonomy): domain Eukaryota; kingdom Viridiplantae; phylum Chlorophyta; class Chlorodendrophyceae; order Chlorodendrales; family Chlorodendraceae; genus Tetraselmis; species Tetraselmis striata. The sequence continues at coordinate 12,295 of VCJN01003045.1, forward strand.
ACTAGCACAGCATACAACTGCAGCTTGTGTTTCATACTGTTTACTGTCGCCGCCATACGCAACTCAAAAGCAACCCCTGTCACCCACGCGGAGGATCACGCTCGGTGGCCAGTGAACGACAAAAACGGATTGTAGGACCGGGAATGGCAGCGCCTGTCTGGTGTCGGCTTGATATTGCCTGCCGGGGTGCAGGTCCAGAAGACCTTCGAGCCATTCAACGTGCTCACACCAGCTTTCGACGCGATCCGGAAGGGGATGAAGAGGGGCACGCGGCTGAAGGCAGACTACGTGGGGCCCTTGATGCTGATTTGACCGGGTAGTGGTGCCTGTAGGTCTGTCTGGGCTCAAGTGGGCCGTGCTGACGTTGCCCTGCGGGGTACAGGAGAAAATCTACACGGCAAACCCGGACTACGTCACCCCCTCAGTGGAGGATGTGGAGATCATGTATGTCGCCTTTGACATCATCTACCTAAACGACTGCGCCATCAACGACCTGCCCTTGACGGTGGGTGGCCGCACCGCACTCACCATCCCGGACATAGTCATCATGGGTGTCATCCATGATGAGTCGCCCTCGTGAGCCTGACTGGCGCCCGGGTACCGGGGGACCGGGTAGGAGCGGCACACAAAATTGGAGGCGGCGCTGCGCCCTGGCGGCAGTGCTGGGACGCTGCTGGGCGGCGGGGGCATCACAGGAAGGGTTCATGCATTGGTGCCTGGGCCAGGAGCGGAGTGGACGGAGGTTGGCACCTCTCTGGAGGACATCCAGAGGTTCTTTGACGCCGCCATGCTGCGGCAGGTGCGCGCCTGATGTTTGTGCCTCTGCCATGGCTTTGTCTGAACCTGCCCCAATTACTCCCATCCTCCCCACCCTGCGCCAGCTAGAGAAGGCTGCACGCGGAAGGGAGGGGGTCAACGGAACTTGACGCAGTGCTTGAATCAAAGCTCGAATGAACTCATCACATCTTTCTTGACTTCAGCTCCGTCGAGGGCCGCTTCATGGACAGTCTCCAAACATTCAATGCCAGCTTTTCTGAGTATCGTTCCTTTTGACTGCTGCTGGTTAAAAGAAGTCCGCCGAGCGCAAGTTAAATACCTCGGGCATGCTCTCTCTCTTTCTCTGACAAAACACGTGCCGACAGTACTCGCATGGGTGCAGTGCCAATGCGAGATTTCCAGTATACATGCGGCACTGCTGTTAACAGTTTGGACGCAATGGTTTACCACACCCAGTAGTGAAATATATCACCTCCTCCCTCTGTTTCCACCTCCCTCTTAATGCCTTGATCCGTTCTTGCTCGAGGGCACCTCAGGTGGTCCAAATACATGGACTCATTGCGCTGGGATCTTGCGCCCATCCTACTGAATCTTCCGATCCGCTCTCGGCGACTGCTGTTCCTCTGCAGGAAGAGGGCATTGTGGCGAAGTCGCTCGGATCCACCTGGGAGCCCAACGACCGCACCTCCCACTCCTGGCTCAAGGCGCGCCACCCCCAGGCCTGTGCTCGCGTGCGTGCTGCCCTGCCGAATAGCTGGTCTCATCCCAGCAGGTGCTCTGACCGCAGGTCAAGCCAGACTACATAACCCAGCAGGACATGGACGCGCTCATCATAGGGGCTTACTACGGCACCGGGGTGAACGGCGGCAAAGTGTCTCAGTACCTGCTCGGCATTGCTGTGCCGAACCCTGCTGGCGGCTGCCCCAACTTTGTCACGTTCACCAAGGTGCGGCGGCCATTACAATTACTAAATACGCTCTCTCCTATGCCCCCCCCTTCCGCTCTGCCATTGAGCGGATCCAGCTGAACTGCCATAACATGATTGCCAATTAGTTCCCGGCGGAGTCAGCGCACTTTGGGTACATCTAAACATTCACGCACGTTCGAAGCAACTTGCCTCTTCGCCACATATATATGGCCGCAGCGTATTACCATGTATATACTTACGTGTGTACAACCTATGTAACTATGTGTGTGTTTGTATGAATGGGGGGTTTGCTATCAAATCTACGAATTTTAATATGCGCAATGCAATACTTTTCCATGTGATGTGCATGCCGGCGTGTGTTTCGTGGACAGCCGGGTGCGGTCCTGCTTGGGGCGCGCAGCCGACGCAAAGATCGCCGACGAATGACGCGTGTCCCTCTGTCGTGGGGAGCTCAGGTGGGCACGGGGCTGTCGGCAGATGAGAGGAAGAAGGTGCGGGACACGCTGGCGGCGGCGGGGGTGCTGGTGGACGCGAAGGAGCACCCCGCGCCCCCGCCCTACCTGCAGGCTGTGGACTCCGCCAGGGTGAAGCCGCATGTGTGGATCACGGACCCGGAGAAGAGTGTTGTGGTGGAGGCGAGTACCCCTCACCCCTGTCCCAGCTCACCCTGCAGCTCACCCTGCCACCCCTTGGACCCTCGTGTTAAGAGATCGAATGAGATAGCGAACCCCCAACGTGGCTACGGTCGATGCGGATGAGTGCTGCATGCTGACTCGCGCCACTGCCCCCCCCTCCCCCCCCGCCCCCACCCCAGATTCAGGCGGACCTCCGCCTGATCCAGAGCAAGATGTTCGCGAGCGGCTACAGCCTGCGCTTCCCCCGCATCCGGCGCATCCGCGAGGATAAGTCCTGCCGGGAGGTGATGACACTGCAGGAGCTGACCGACATGGTGGAGGAGAACAAGGGCAACCTCACCGGTGCGCCTGCACCCCCAGACTCCCCCTTTGCCCCCCCCTCTTTTCCCCCCGGCGCCATGGCTTGGCTAACACAGCTGGTGGGTGCGCCTTCCCCTGGCACAGCCTCCGCACGATACCCATCAGCACCGCGCCCAAACGCAGCGTGGGCGGCAAGTCTGCCGCGGCATCCATCGAGCGGCAAATTGTTGTATGGCTTATCTGGCCGGTGGTGACCCCTTACACTGCCCTAGGAGGGTGTAGGAAGGCCAAGGTAGGCTATGTGTATGTAGCCTATTCATAAAAAAGTAGCACGTAGCCTAATTACACGGCTTTATCACGCCAGCCCAAGGAGGACATGTCTATTTGTATTTGTATACTCCATGGCGTACATTCACGGGAATGCCGGTAAGTTCTGGTGGCTGCTTGCTTTAGTGGCTTAGTGGTACTCTAGCTATAGTGGCGTACCCTGTACGTTCAGTGGTGTAACCACCTTGTGTTTCAATTATGGCTCTTTCTGAGCTTGTTTTGCCTGCCTACCTGTCTGCCTGTTGTCTTTGTCTGTACCTGGTCGATGCGTGGGCGGCTGCGCGCGTCAACATCCGCCGCTGTCCCGCTGCAGCCAACAGGGGCGAGTACAGTCGCAAGAGGCAGCCGCAGCGAAAGGCCACAGCGGCGGCGGCGGGCGGCGTCAGCAGCGTGGTGGACGCGTACAAGGCGCCGGACGTGTCGGGCGTGGAGGTAGGCGCTGCCGGGCAGGAGTGGGGACGGCAGGCGCAAGGCTACGGTTGCCGACCCGCAAATAAGCAAGCACAACTGTTGCGGGTGCTCAGCGACACGTTGTTAACCTCGGAACAAAGTCGTTGCACATACGTTTACTTTTGTGCGGCCGGGTGAAAAGCAGCGCTTTCTTTTGTAATGCTCTTGGAGGTGCGACGGCACCCGTAGCTGTGTAGGCGCCGAGTGACGCATTGAGAGTGCTCAAGTGCGGCATGCTGCTGTGCTGTGAGTGGGCCGAGCCACTCAGAGTGGCTGAGCCGCCGCTGGGGCTGTGCCAGCTAATCAGCCCCAGTGTCCCACATGTGTGCCGTGGCGCACCCGCAGAGGGAGTCGGACGCGCTGGAGGGCTGCCGGATACACGCGCTTGACTACGAGGCGGTGAGCAAGGAGGAGCTGGCGGCGCTGGTGAAGGAGATGGGCGGGCAGGTGGGCGCATCTCCCTCCCCCTTCCCACCTTTAAGCGCACTGTTAGCAACAACAACACATCCGTGGTTGTGGCCTGCGTGGCCACCTGCATTCTATGGCCTGCGTGGCCCCAGCGACACAAGTTATTTGACAACTTGGCGACATGAATTCCGCGTTTTGATTGTGGTTCGTTTTGACCAGTTCATACCGTACAAACACAAACGATCCGCGGATGAATAACATTTTTGACCTCTCTCGTGAAGAGGAGCAAACCTTTTAAACGAACGAATGTCAGAATACAGAACGAATACTTCACAAATAAACCTATGCAAAGGTGCAAAATAATGCATTTTTGGGGGGCCGCGGACCGTAATTAATTGTACGGAACATACATAAAATCTGAAATGTACGCAAACGAAAAGTGCGCTCACAGTGCGGTCTGCCGCCCGGCCTGGGTATGGGGGGCAGCATACGGAGTTTGCGGGGCTGAGCTGCGACTGCATGCGGCTCCCAGATGTGGATGAGCTACGCGCCGTCCGTTACCCATGTTGTCGCATCGCCAGGCATCCGCAACAGCAAGCAGCACCTCCGCAGGTCTCCCCCCTTCCGCTCCCCCCTTCCCCTTGTCATCCCCTGGGCCCCCGATACACCGCCTGACCCCCTCTGCGCCTCCCTGGTATGATCGCTGACGCTGCGCGTCATGCGCTGCAGCTTCCAAACCGTGCAGCGCGACCCCGACACGGACGTCCTGTCGGTGCAGTGGCTGCGGGACTGCCACGCGGCCGGCAGGAGCCGGGTGCCCCTGAAGCCCCGGCACTTCCTGCACATGTCGGGCATCACCCGCAGCCAGCTGGTGCGCCGCCACCGACCGTCCGCACCCGCCGTGTACCACTCCTCATATATTATCTTACAGCTAGCGAGACCTGCATACTTTCACGTGGCGCCAGCAGTCCGGTGACCGCTGATTTGCCGAAGTCATATCTGCATACTACTCTTATGTACCGCTATTACACGCTGCTTTTATGCCGATACTCCCGGGCAGATATGACTAGGCGGGAAGGCACTTATGGTCGCTTCGGATTAGTCATTTCTATTCTTACGCTGGAGTATTACGCGCTTGCAGAAAAGCAGAGACACAATCAGGATTTAATGGCAAGGTATAGCATCAGTATCAATGGACAACACATTGCTGTGATTTTAGACCAGGAGTGAGTGCGACAAACACGTTCCGGAATGGTCCCCGATTAATACTTCGGATTCAGTTCAAAGTGTATGCGAAGACCGCCATGGGTGTTGCGCTAAGACGCCTTTGAAAACATATTAGAGGGGAAGTCAATGTGGCGCCGGAAGCTGCTGCTGCTGATACCAGGAGCTCAAGATTTGTGTTCCTGGGTACACGGCCCGTGTTGTTCCGCTCGGGAGGGCTGCCTGAGCCCCGGATGTCCGGTGGTGCCCCATGGCAGGCAAACACCGACCGCTGCGGGGACGACCCCACAGCTCCGGTCGACGCCGTTGACGTGGCGGCGCTGATGCAGCTCGTGCACAAGTACCCGCCCTACGAGGCGGCGCAGCGCTTCGCGTGCGGACTCGGCTTGAGCAGCCAGAAGGCGTACGAGGTTGGCCGCCGGCCCGGCGGTCAGGAGCTCCTTGGCTCACTGCAATCCCTCTGCCCTCCCCTCTCCCCCGCCAACAATGTCCCCATTGCGCGGTTTCCCTGACCGCGGGGCTCGAGCAGCACCGTGGCGATCGTTGCTTCATTCCCATGAGGCAACCTTTATGTGTATCTCGTCGGGATATACATGAATACATATCCCATGCATCCCATGTCGGGATATGCATGTATATAGACGGGACGCTTGTAGTTGTGCAGCAGGTGATGGGATACCTCTTGATGCAACGCTCAGGGTTGCGCGCAAGCAATCTCAGGTGCCGTTAGTCAACTTAATGAACGAGACGACTTGCTACAAGCTGCTCTTTTGGGGTCTCGTAACTAGCTATATTGAGCGAAGTTCAGCTTTGGGATGCATCTCAATTACAGGAAAGGAGTTCAAGTATTACATAGAAACGTGATGTTGCGTACCTCATACCGGGGATGTTATGACCGGGGAAATTGGGAATCCATACCTACCAATTTCGAGATAGGTTGGGGCAAAGCTGACTTAGCGCTAGTTCCTCTATAGACGGCCGCTTGAGGCCGTTTTACCGCCCGACATCTATAATTGTGAAACGGACATTTCCTACCGATAATGTTAAGCAAAAATTCTTCAGCAAGAGTTTTTACATTCAGAACTTCCTCTATCTTTACCTTATAGAACAGAATTATTTTTACCTTACTACCTGCAGAACTTTTAAAGCACAAGTCAGTTCCTGTTTGTTTAGTTGTGCCAGCTCAAACCTGAGACGCGCACAACCCAGGTAATAACGACAGTATTGGTCTTGGGCCCTCTATGCTGCCGTATCATCGGACCACAGCATCCGGATGGATACCGCTGACTGCGGCTGCCCTGCGTGCTACAGTCCTGGCAGGAGAGGCACGAGGATCAGGACGCCGTGGTCCCGCACCCTGAGCTCGTATACCAACACAGCGGGTGGACAGACTGGGCGCACTGGCTGGGCACGGCCGGCTCGGAGCCGCGCGGGCGCAAGTCGGCCAAGCGGCCCAGCTTCTGGCCGTTTGAGGCGGCGCGTGCGTGGGTGCAGCGGGACGCGGGGTGCCGGGCGCTCCGGAGGCGCGGAGGACTGGCGCGCGTGGGTTCAGGCGGGGCACCTCCCGCTGGAGCTGCCCTCCGAGCCCTGGCGCACGTACGCGGGAAGCGGCTGGGTGTCGTGGGAGGATTGGCTTCACGTACGCGCCACCCCGTGGGAGCGCACGCAGTACTTGGGAGCGGCCGTCCCGAGTTCTTATTCATGGATGGTTGCTTCGTTGATGCATGCATGACTGAAGACACCAGCCTCACCGGGACGAGGGAGAGTTCCTCGAGCGCGCAGCGGGTGGCATGTACGTAACAGCAGTCAGCGAATGGATGGAAGAGAACTTCATCGCCCGCACGACTTAATTACGCTCATATCATACCCATAACAGTAGCCTTTTGCCTCCCGTAGATAAGACAGAGGCGGGACGTACTTATACTCGTACACACACATCCGCCAATTGGAGGCATAATTGCCCACCCGGTACCACCCGGGCGCGCATGTCATGCTAAGAAAGGATTTCCGGGCGATGGCGGTAAGGGTTGCTGGGCGAGGGCTAGGCAGGGCTGCGATGCGTCTGACATGTCTGTGATGATGCGTTGTGTTGGCAGGCACGCTGACCCTAGCCCCCCCCCCCCCCCCTCCCCCCTCCCTCTCGCTGCGCAGGGCTCCGGCGTCGCCGCCCCCCCAAACAAAGAGCTGCAGCGCCTGATGATGGATGTAGACGCCGAGCTGGCCGGCGCAGGTGTGGCGAGGCTTGCACCACTGCGCGGCACCTGCTGCTGCGCGGTGGCTGTGAGCGACGAGCCTCCTGCGCCAGGCGCTGCCACGGCGGAGGAGCGCCTGCCATCCACGGAGCGATGCGCCCTGGAGGCAAAGAAGGCCGAGAGCGCGTATCTACAGGCTCAGCGCCGGCAGATCTCTGTCCAGGTGGGGCCCACGCATGGACAGTAGACAGCGCGGTCCGCCGGGTCTGCCGCTTCGCCGCTGCTCCATTACCCGCTTGCATGGCTGAGCGCAGCTCTCTATGACGACCCCCCCCCTCCCCCAGGTGAAGCTCGGCGGAGGGCTCTGGTGCGAGCCAGCGATGGCGATGGAATGCAGCCACGTCTTTGCATGCGCAATAATGCCGCTCGCGTGGGAGCCGGAGCCGAGGCAGCGACTGCGCCGTCTGGTGGCGTCCCTGCGGCAGGCCGGCGCCGACGATGCCGCCCTGCTTGCTTGCCACAAGCAGCTGCTGGCCGGACGATGGCACGCCGTCACGCCCAGGTCAGCCCCCCCTGCCCAGACACGCGCCATGCATGCGCTTGCTTCAGTGCAACTGCATACCCGTTTTGCTCGCAGCCCTCCTACTCTCGCAAGCGTAGTCTGGCACGCACTCACCCCTCCCGTAGACCCATACGGGCCCGCTGTTGATGGCAGTGTTTAAACGGTGATCCAACAGGAATAGAAATTCCCGTCAATGGCCTCTAATTAGTCTAGCGGAGTGCTTTGGCAGTTTGCTTGATGACTATACCGGAGCGTCGCGTACCCAGGGCTTTCCGTAACTGGATCGATGCCCTAACGGCCGTTGTAGAGATGCTGCTAGGGTTTCACTGGTGCCAGTCCTGTCCCCGGGGGGGGGGGGGGGGGGGGGGGGTTAAAAAAGATCGGCCTGCCTTGGTGCTTGGGCAGTGGCGACGCTTCGGCCGACTACACCCCAGACATGCGCCGAGATTCCCGAGCTAAGCCTCTGCTTGCCACGCGCACACGCCTCCGCCGCAGCTGGCTGGACAAGTGCGCTTCCAACGCTGGGGCGCACAAGCAGGCGCCGGAGCTGCAGGAGGATTGGCTGGCAGGTGAGCGCCGTGGCAGTGATCGTCCGATGGCGTCCGTCGCCTGCAATAACGCAGCAGCATGATAAGCCAGACCGCTGGACTCAAAGCCGCGTTCACGATGCGTCGTGCATGGCCATTACACACCCTCCGCGTTATCGGAATGCGGGTGCGCGCCTGAACTGTTTGTGGTGATGGCACTCCGCCAGCGTCCGGTGAAACGTTTCTCTCTGTCGAGTGTCTGCTCTCTGCGTTGAGAGCTCACTCTAATTCTCTCCTCGCTCAATGCGTGGGACCGAAATCGAGCTACGCTACAGGCAGAATCACCACAGGGCGTTGGCGTCATTGATGCACACCGTGGTGTGGCATTTCCCTCATGGCAGACCCTCTCATGGTCAACATCCGTTCGTAGAAAAAAGCATGAATTTAGTGACACTCAGTCATGTGGTATGTCGGCAAAGGACAGCCTCACAGAACATGCGGCGCGGCTGGTGGAGTTTGAGAGCATGCCCTGCGCTGTATCTTGACTAGAAGCTCGTTTCAGTACCTCGGGAGCGGGTGGCTCGATAGCTGGATGCGCCCATGCGCCCCGCCTTGTCCACTTCCATGACCAAGGTGCACCCAGATGAGCTGATTCTAGCAGGTTCGGGCACCGGTTGCCCGAATGATGCAGCTCGGGACACCCACTTTCCGTCTTCTCGTGCTAAAAGATCAGCTGGATAGAGCATGGGGTCAAAAAGCTGTCTTGCATGGATCGCCGGCTCGTCCCCCGACCGAGGAGGAGCTGGCAGGCGCAGTAGCATGGGCTCTCGAATATCGCTTCAACCGAGGCTATACGGGGCAGACGCGCGTCACGGCTGTCTAGCAGCTCATAATCGACGAGGGCCGCGACCCTGAGGCGTACCTGCGGTCGTTCGACCTACTGCCCTCGGGACCGAACGTGTTAGCTGAGATGCTGAAGGCTGTCCGCAGCTGATTTATCAAGGCTGCGCCATGCCGGCCAAGTGCAATCCTGCTGCTGTTGTCTTTCTGTCAGGCGAGGGGAGGCTGCTGGCGTGCGACCACGCACTGTGGGGTGACCTCATCCCTGGCGCGGAGCTGGAGCTGCTGCGGGCCATAGCGCAGGGGAGCAAGCACCTGGTGCCAGAGGCCGAGCACGCCGGGATGCTACTGCGTCTCGCCAGCCAGATGATGGACGCGGAGGACAGTGCTCAGCTGGAGGAGGCCCTGGCGCATTGTGG
>VCJN01003046.1:0-59498 GCA_006384855.1 Tetraselmis striata
CAGAAAAACTTTTTAAAAATATCACGCGATTCCTCGTTCAATTCTGCGTCGGGAACACTCTTCCATAATCACAAAATCGATTTTTTGGGCCTCCGGAAAAAATCCCCAAAGATGATCATCCAAGTTGCCCCTCACTGCCTCATGTGCCCACCCACATCGGGCGCGTGGCTTTGCGCCAAGTGCGTGTCTAAGCCCCATACTCAGTTGCGCGAGAGCGTTATGTATGTGGATGACCACGGACCACCAACACTTGGCATGTGCCACCTCCTAGCGATACACACATCTACCAGCCAAAATGCCATTTTCCACAACATTTTTCAAGGAATTTCATATTAATCAAAATCCACGCCCCTACCGCGCCACCCCGCCCACGAAACGGCGCAACTGGCATTCCACCACGCGCCCCCATAGTAGAGCATTGCCCTACGCCAAGGGGGCCATCGAGCGCCTCTCCTACGTGCGTTCGCCACAGAAACAGCAGCATTTTCACCCCAAAACTGCTCCCCACAGTGGCCAACTTGACGTTGGGGTGTCACGTCGTGCCTATAGCGACATGCTTTCAGTGGCCTACACGCACGGTGTGTGCAACTTATGCCAAGGGCCGTATCCACCGAGTTTGGTGCGACGAGTGCCGCTATTTCCATAGGTTTGGACGGTTGGCGCAACCCACAACTTTCTGGCGCCAACGCACCATGCAATGATTTCGCGTTTTTGAACGGGCGCCCACAAATGGTCGTGTTGTCGCGCGGGTGGGTATAAAGCGCACAATAGGCGTTCGCCCGAACTATTCCCACTGTAGTTAGCATGTATGCACATGCAGCCGGCGTTATCCTCGCCCATGCATGCGCTTTGCGATCGAAAATGCAAAACCCGGACTTATGTGGAGGGGTGTGCGCTGCACCAAGCGCGCTCGACGAGGTCGTAATAAGGCGTCTTGGGACAGTGAGCCCTTTCGAGCCCGTGGCTCGCATGTGGATGCGTCATGGGCATATGCAGCCAGTAGGAGCATTGGGGTGATTCAAACATGCCGCGTCGGCCGTATATGGCCGAATGACATTTGGCCAACACACCCCTGCACATAAGTTTGGGGTCCCTTTTCGGCAGTCTCAAGACTTCACAAATCTAGGGTACCTGAACGTAGGGTATATGAGATGAAACCCTGGGATCTCAGAGGGCTTTATAAAACCTGCATGACGAGTGGCTTAAACCGAAGCTTAATGACCTTTGACTAGGGAATCACGCTGCACTTGGTGCGTGGATGGGCGTCGCCTGCAACTGCACCAAAACCGGGGTCGGTATCACGCACACGCCGACGCGCGTGCATAGGCAACCAAACGGCGGGATGGCCATGAACGCGTGAGGAAACACATTGGCGAGGGGCTCGGGTGCATTTGGTTGGGGTGCAGCCGTGTGGGCGGCGGCCAGTGCATGTCGCGTTGCGATACTGGCATGGCATCAGTGTCGGCCACGCGCGGCAACACCCCCTTGGCTTCAAAACGCTATAACTTCTCAGGGTTTGCTCAGAAAAACTTTTTAAAAATATCACGCGATTCCTCGTTCAATTCTGCGTCGGGAACACTCTTCCATAATCACAAAATCGATTTTTTGGGCCTCCGGAAAAAATCCCCAAAGATGATCATCCAAGTTGCCCCTCACTGCCTCATGTGCCCACCCACATCGGGCGCGTGGCTTTGCGCCAAGTGCGTGTCTAAGCCCCATACTCAGTTGCGCGAGAGCGTTATGTATGTGGATGACCACGGACCACCAACACTTGGCATGTGCCACCTCCTAGCGATACACACATCTACCAGCCAAAATGCCATTTTCCACAACATTTTTCAAGGAATTTCATATTAATCAAAATCCACGCCCCTACCGCGCCACCCCGCCCACGAAACGGCGCAACTGGCATTCCACCACGCGCCCCCATAGTAGAGCATTGCCCTACGCCAAGGGGGCCATCGAGCGCCTCTCCTACGTGCGTTCGCCACAGAAACAGCAGCATTTTCACCCCAAAACTGCTCCCCACAGTGGCCAACTTGACGTTGGGGTGTCACGTCGTGCCTATAGCGACATGCTTTCAGTGGCCTACACGCACGGTGTGTGCAACTTATGCCAAGGGCCGTATCCACCGAGTTTGGTGCGACGAGTGCCGCTATTTCCATAGGTTTGGACGGTTGGCGCAACCCACAACTTTCTGGCGCCAACGCACCATGCAATGATTTCGCGTTTTTGAACGGGCGCCCACAAATGGTCGTGTTGTCGCGCGGGTGGGTATAAAGCGCACAATAGGCGTTCGCCCGAACTATTCCCACTGTAGTTAGCATGTATGCACATGCAGCCGGCGTTATCCTCGCCCATGCATGCGCTTTGCGATCGAAAATGCAAAACCCGGACTTATGTGGAGGGGTGTGCGCTGCACCAAGCGCGCTCGACGAGGTCGTAATAAGGCGTCTTGGGACAGTGAGCCCTTTCGAGCCCGTGGCTCGCATGTGGATGCGTCATGGGCATATGCAGCCAGTAGGAGCATTGGGGTGATTCAAACATGCCGCGTCGGCCGTATATGGCCGAATGACATTTGGCCAACACACCCCTGCACATAAGTTTGGGGTCCCTTTTCGGCAGTCTCAAGACTTCACAAATCTAGGGTACCTGAACGTAGGGTATATGAGATGAAACCCTGGGATCTCAGAGGGCTTTATAAAACCTGCATGACGAGTGGCTTAAACCGAAGCTTAATGACCTTTGACTAGGGAATCACGCTGCACTTGGTGCGTGGATGGGCGTCGCCTGCAACTGCACCAAAACCGGGGTCGGTATCACGCACACGCCGACGCGCGTGCATAGGCAACCAAACGGCGGGATGGCCATGAACGCGTGAGGAAACACATTGGCGAGGGGCTCGGGTGCATTTGGTTGGGGTGCAGCCGTGTGGGCGGCGGCCAGTGCATGTCGCGTTGCGATACTGGCATGGCATCAGTGTCGGCCACGCGCGGCAACACCCCCTTGGCTTCAAAACGCTATAACTTCTCAGGGTTTGCTCAGAAAAACTTTTTAAAAATATCACGCGATTCCTCGTTCAATTCTGCGTCGGGAACACTCTTCCATAATCACAAAATCGATTTTTTGGGCCTCCGGAAAAAATCCCCAAAGATGATCATCCAAGTTGCCCCTCACTGCCTCATGTGCCCACCCACATCGGGCGCGTGGCTTTGCGCCAAGTGCGTGTCTAAGCCCCATACTCAGTTGCGCGAGAGCGTTATGTATGTGGATGACCACGGACCACCAACACTTGGCATGTGCCACCTCCTAGCGATACACACATCTACCAGCCAAAATGCCATTTTCCACAACATTTTTCAAGGAATTTCATATTAATCAAAATCCACGCCCCTACCGCGCCACCCCGCCCACGAAACGGCGCAACTGGCATTCCACCACGCGCCCCCATAGTAGAGCATTGCCCTACGCCAAGGGGGCCATCGAGCGCCTCTCCTACGTGCGTTCGCCACAGAAACAGCAGCATTTTCACCCCAAAACTGCTCCCCACAGTGGCCAACTTGACGTTGGGGTGTCACGTCGTGCCTATAGCGACATGCTTTCAGTGGCCTACACGCACGGTGTGTGCAACTTATGCCAAGGGCCGTATCCACCGAGTTTGGTGCGACGAGTGCCGCTATTTCCATAGGTTTGGACGGTTGGCGCAACCCACAACTTTCTGGCGCCAACGCACCATGCAATGATTTCGCGTTTTTGAACGGGCGCCCACAAATGGTCGTGTTGTCGCGCGGGTGGGTATAAAGCGCACAATAGGCGTTCGCCCGAACTATTCCCACTGTAGTTAGCATGTATGCACATGCAGCCGGCGTTATCCTCGCCCATGCATGCGCTTTGCGATCGAAAATGCAAAACCCGGACTTATGTGGAGGGGTGTGCGCTGCACCAAGCGCGCTCGACGAGGTCGTAATAAGGCGTCTTGGGACAGTGAGCCCTTTCGAGCCCGTGGCTCGCATGTGGATGCGTCATGGGCATATGCAGCCAGTAGGAGCATTGGGGTGATTCAAACATGCCGCGTCGGCCGTATATGGCCGAATGACATTTGGCCAACACACCCCTGCACATAAGTTTGGGGTCCCTTTTCGGCAGTCTCAAGACTTCACAAATCTAGGGTACCTGAACGTAGGGTATATGAGATGAAACCCTGGGATCTCAGAGGGCTTTATAAAACCTGCATGACGAGTGGCTTAAACCGAAGCTTAATGACCTTTGACTAGGGAATCACGCTGCACTTGGTGCGTGGATGGGCGTCGCCTGCAACTGCACCAAAACCGGGGTCGGTATCACGCACACGCCGACGCGCGTGCATAGGCAACCAAACGGCGGGATGGCCATGAACGCGTGAGGAAACACATTGGCGAGGGGCTCGGGTGCATTTGGTTGGGGTGCAGCCGTGTGGGCGGCGGCCAGTGCATGTCGCGTTGCGATACTGGCATGGCATCAGTGTCGGCCACGCGCGGCAACACCCCCTTGGCTTCAAAACGCTATAACTTCTCAGGGTTTGCTCAGAAAAACTTTTTAAAAATATCACGCGATTCCTCGTTCAATTCTGCGTCGGGAACACTCTTCCATAATCACAAAATCGATTTTTTGGGCCTCCGGAAAAAATCCCCAAAGATGATCATCCAAGTTGCCCCTCACTGCCTCATGTGCCCACCCACATCGGGCGCGTGGCTTTGCGCCAAGTGCGTGTCTAAGCCCCATACTCAGTTGCGCGAGAGCGTTATGTATGTGGATGACCACGGACCACCAACACTTGGCATGTGCCACCTCCTAGCGATACACACATCTACCAGCCAAAATGCCATTTTCCACAACATTTTTCAAGGAATTTCATATTAATCAAAATCCACGCCCCTACCGCGCCACCCCGCCCACGAAACGGCGCAACTGGCATTCCACCACGCGCCCCCATAGTAGAGCATTGCCCTACGCCAAGGGGGCCATCGAGCGCCTCTCCTACGTGCGTTCGCCACAGAAACAGCAGCATTTTCACCCCAAAACTGCTCCCCACAGTGGCCAACTTGACGTTGGGGTGTCACGTCGTGCCTATAGCGACATGCTTTCAGTGGCCTACACGCACGGTGTGTGCAACTTATGCCAAGGGCCGTATCCACCGAGTTTGGTGCGACGAGTGCCGCTATTTCCATAGGTTTGGACGGTTGGCGCAACCCACAACTTTCTGGCGCCAACGCACCATGCAATGATTTCGCGTTTTTGAACGGGCGCCCACAAATGGTCGTGTTGTCGCGCGGGTGGGTATAAAGCGCACAATAGGCGTTCGCCCGAACTATTCCCACTGTAGTTAGCATGTATGCACATGCAGCCGGCGTTATCCTCGCCCATGCATGCGCTTTGCGATCGAAAATGCAAAACCCGGACTTATGTGGAGGGGTGTGCGCTGCACCAAGCGCGCTCGACGAGGTCGTAATAAGGCGTCTTGGGACAGTGAGCCCTTTCGAGCCCGTGGCTCGCATGTGGATGCGTCATGGGCATATGCAGCCAGTAGGAGCATTGGGGTGATTCAAACATGCCGCGTCGGCCGTATATGGCCGAATGACATTTGGCCAACACACCCCTGCACATAAGTTTGGGGTCCCTTTTCGGCAGTCTCAAGACTTCACAAATCTAGGGTACCTGAACGTAGGGTATATGAGATGAAACCCTGGGATCTCAGAGGGCTTTATAAAACCTGCATGACGAGTGGCTTAAACCGAAGCTTAATGACCTTTGACTAGGGAATCACGCTGCACTTGGTGCGTGGATGGGCGTCGCCTGCAACTGCACCAAAACCGGGGTCGGTATCACGCACACGCCGACGCGCGTGCATAGGCAACCAAACGGCGGGATGGCCATGAACGCGTGAGGAAACACATTGGCGAGGGGCTCGGGTGCATTTGGTTGGGGTGCAGCCGTGTGGGCGGCGGCCAGTGCATGTCGCGTTGCGATACTGGCATGGCATCAGTGTCGGCCACGCGCGGCAACACCCCCTTGGCTTCAAAACGCTATAACTTCTCAGGGTTTGCTCAGAAAAACTTTTTAAAAATATCACGCGATTCCTCGTTCAATTCTGCGTCGGGAACACTCTTCCATAATCACAAAATCGATTTTTTGGGCCTCCGGAAAAAATCCCCAAAGATGATCATCCAAGTTGCCCCTCACTGCCTCATGTGCCCACCCACATCGGGCGCGTGGCTTTGCGCCAAGTGCGTGTCTAAGCCCCATACTCAGTTGCGCGAGAGCGTTATGTATGTGGATGACCACGGACCACCAACACTTGGCATGTGCCACCTCCTAGCGATACACACATCTACCAGCCAAAATGCCATTTTCCACAACATTTTTCAAGGAATTTCATATTAATCAAAATCCACGCCCCTACCGCGCCACCCCGCCCACGAAACGGCGCAACTGGCATTCCACCACGCGCCCCCATAGTAGAGCATTGCCCTACGCCAAGGGGGCCATCGAGCGCCTCTCCTACGTGCGTTCGCCACAGAAACAGCAGCATTTTCACCCCAAAACTGCTCCCCACAGTGGCCAACTTGACGTTGGGGTGTCACGTCGTGCCTATAGCGACATGCTTTCAGTGGCCTACACGCACGGTGTGTGCAACTTATGCCAAGGGCCGTATCCACCGAGTTTGGTGCGACGAGTGCCGCTATTTCCATAGGTTTGGACGGTTGGCGCAACCCACAACTTTCTGGCGCCAACGCACCATGCAATGATTTCGCGTTTTTGAACGGGCGCCCACAAATGGTCGTGTTGTCGCGCGGGTGGGTATAAAGCGCACAATAGGCGTTCGCCCGAACTATTCCCACTGTAGTTAGCATGTATGCACATGCAGCCGGCGTTATCCTCGCCCATGCATGCGCTTTGCGATCGAAAATGCAAAACCCGGACTTATGTGGAGGGGTGTAGTGCTGCACCCAAAAAGGGCGCATCAATGACAGGTGCCTAGGTCCCGTACCACTGATGAGCAGCACTTGTAGCCGAAAAGCGGTTAGGGAAAGGGAGGAAACCCCATGTTCTAAACTAGTTATTTAGAACAAAATCCACGCGCTGAACGCGCAACGTGCAAGCGGTAGTAGGTAGTCCGAGCAGCATCAGTACGAGGCGGTACCAGTACCCGTCTCGGGCCGCTTTTGGGGGCGCCTATCTTGCTGTGGTGATCTTTTATTACCTGTACGGGTACTGCTTTACCGGTTGATTTGTTGTACTACACACCGGTTCCCCGGGTACTCGCTAAATGAAATCCTCCCGGGGTTTAAGCTGTGTATAGCGGGGTCACAATCTTGAGATGCAACTACCGAAACGAGTGCGAATAGTGATTAGTATCCGGTTGATACAGTCAAATATAACGTCATTTGATAAAAACTCAGAGCCCACGTGACCACCCGTCTCGCCAACCCATCCCGCCCCACCGATGCCAATCGAACACACCGGCCGGCACCATCACGCGCATACCGCGGTAGCAGCGCGCTAACGTAGGCATATGGTGGCGTTCAGGTGCCTCGTCTTGTGTGTCGCGGGCAGGGATGGGGCTGGCGGCGGGATGATGAGGGAGGAGCGCGAGCGGTCACGTGCTAATATTACGCACGTAGCTCGTGCCACGTAGCCAAAAAGCGTTGCCAGCTACACATCTCGGATTTGAGACCCGTTTACGGTCTTCAGAAACGAGTACCTACGCGAACCGGTGTGTAGTACTTTTTGCTGTAATTACACACTAATACCCGTCCCGCGGCGGGGCGGTGATGAAAAAACGAGGCGGTACCCGTCCTCGCGACGGCGGGTAAAAAACGCGACGGTACGAGTACCCATAGCAGTAGGCGGCTCGGGCGGTAGTATACCGTTGGTGCAGCACCCCGGGGATCGCAGCGACCGAGGCGGAGCACAAGAAGCTGGCTGCGGACCGGGCGTCTTCCGCCCCAGTGCAGGGTGTTCACTGGCACTACCCTTTTGTGGTTGAGGATCCGCGGCCGCCTCGGAAAATCCCGGTGACGGTGGTCTACATCTTTGCGGCGGTGTTACTTGGTTTGGGCAACTTCTCCGGCGGTCCTTCCGTCCCGACTTGATGCTTCCTTCGTGGTCGGTCCATCCAGGCTCTTCGGATTTTTGTCGCCAGCCAGCCCGCTGAGTTAGCCATCACATGCATGTCGCGTACGCGGCGGGGGTTGTTGCAGCGAGTCTCTGCTTACGTGCGTGGTATCTTGGGCGGCATTCTCTCTGCCGGAGTGTAAACTGCCAAGTATGGTGCGTCTTTCCGTGCTCGTTCCGCACCCTCATCCGGTGCTGCTTCCACCGCGCGCACTTGTTGTCGTGGACGTTTCCTATTGCCTTTTCGGATGATTTCCTGATCGCCTTTTGCAGCTAGGTCATGTAACTAATATCGAGGAGATGTACCTTCTGCCTTTGCGCTAGCTTCCAGCTAGCGCAACGGCATCAATACTCTCGCAGTCGTCTCGCAAGGTGACACACGATCTCACCACGACGTACCACGCCAGCCGCTCGCCGCGACTGCAATGACGATACCTGTAGCACGCCGTACTATGGACGACACACGGTAGATTCGGAGGGGTGCGGTGGAGGCAACGCCGCAAGTTCGACAGCTGACACCGCTAGCCTCACTGCTCGGATGCTACTGCGACTCGACGAGCTAGACTCCCGCACCTCTTCCATTCAACAACCATCGCCGCAGGAACATATTTCCGCGACGCCAGCCGACGGCCTCGAGGGTGACGACGAGTCGACGAGGAGGACGGACCCCCCCCCCCCCCCCCCCCCCCCCGGTTTCCCTGCAAAATCTCCAAACCACGCGGCGTTCATCGACCCGCGCGACTAGATCAACTACATGCAGCGGGCTTACGCCGAGTCTATGCCCCCCGTAGGACTCACCACCCCCGGGGTGTGGAACCCACGTAACGACGAGTGGGACCGCTACCTCACCGACGAGAAGAAGTACGCGACGCGCGACGAGTATCGCCACCTGCTGTGCTATGGAGTATGTACCGCCTCTGCGCACGCGGCGCTCACGGACGATGTGGAAACGCTTCGCGCGCAAAACGCCACCGCTCGCGACACCGCGGACGCCAACGACCTACTCGACTCCGCGATTTGCACGATCGCGACGTGCGGGCAGGTTGCTGAAGACCGGCTCACCTCCCTCCGGCGTTTCAAGTGCAAGAAGGCGCTTACTGGCGAGGAGCGGCTCGCCGAGAGCGCCTTGCCTACTCCCGCTTCTTCGACACCACCGCCGCCGAGCGCTCCAACAATGGCGTCGAAGGCCTTCTCAACGCCCTGGACGACAAACGACTCGAGGTCAGCCTCCACCAGGCGTCCAAGGCGCATGCCGCCGTGCAGTTCAAGGGCAACGGCAGCGGAGGGAGCGGAGGCGGCGCAACGGCGGCAACATATGTAGCAAGGAGCATGAGCGCACATAACATGCAGACCGAGCTACCAAGGAGAGGGCGGATAAGAACAAGGATGGCAAAGACAAGATCAAGGGCAAGCCTCAGCCCGGCAACAATGCGAAGAAAACTACTATCCCGCAGGCCGAGGAGCAGAATTAACGGTGTGCCCCGCCGCTCCGAGTCATGCTACCCAAGTTCAAGGTACATGTGTCACCACGTGCGGCGGAAATGCTGGCAATGGCAGGACATCGGGGCGAGCGATCAAGTCCCCCAGTGGATTCAAGAGGGCGTCCGGATCACCTTCAAGGACAATCGCCCCCCACCCAACTTCCACAATGGCATCACCATGCAGGACGCACGCTACCCCGGCGCAGCTCCCCTTCCTCGACCGCGAGCTTGATCGCTTCGTGGAGTCCGGCGCGTGGGAGTTTGGCACTTGCCGCACGTGGGTGTCAAGACTCTTTTTAGTGCCCAAGCCCGGCGTCAACCAGTGGCGCTGCATCATCGACCTCCGCGTGCTCAACTTGTGCGCAAGCGGCTCAAGATGGAGGCCCTACTAGGAGTGCGCCACCTCACTTAAAAGGGAGACTACATGTTCTCCTTCAACCTCCAAGACGAGTACGAGTACACGGTACGTCACATGATTGGGCAACCTTGGGACGATCAAGGCCTCCAACTTGCAGCCTTACTTATCGGCCGTCAACAACTTCTTCAAGGACCACGGCCGGAAACCGGTGGCTCTGGGCGACATGGTAAGCAGGGTCCGCAAGCTCCTTGCGGTGTCACATGTGGGATGCGAGCCCCATGCTTTGCTACTGGCATCTTGATAATTGTAGAGGTTTGAATTACACGGGGTAAGTCGTACGACATGTGTTACCCGACGTTGCAAATTCCGCCGTACGCGGCTAGGACGATACTGTTGTGCGCCTACGTCCATCCCTCACCCCTATATGACGCCTTGCGACGCGGCGGTGTCCCCACATTCTACCTTTGCGCATGCTTCCAGCTAACCCACACTTCCCAACCCTTTCGTGCGTGCTATGGAGCCTGAGCCCCTGCGCCAAACGTTGTAAGGTATCTTTCACCGTTTCAGCAAACCTCCGACCCCCTGCTCTGCTAACGCTGGCTAAACGGCCGTTGTAGACACTGCAAGGGTTGCACCACTGTTGCCAGTCCTCTCCCGGGGCGACGGAAAAAAGTACTCGCAGTAGCCATCGCAGTACTCGTTGCAGTGGTCGCGGTAAGCGGTAATACTCGCAGAATTACGATGAGTACGGGTGCTGGTGTGAATGGAGTACAAAAAGGTCAGTGTCAAATCAACCGCTAAAAGCAGTACTGTGAGATCAACCCAGCAAGACGAGTACTGCTGGTAAAAGTAGTGACCCCATACGGTCTTTCGTGACGATAGTGCTGACAATACGATATGAGCTCATGCGGTGCCGATGCATGCTGCATGCTGGCGCAGGTAAGGATTGAAGATCCTTATGATTATTAATATCCTACTACAGGTACAGGTACCGTAGAATGAAATACGGTTCGCGGCGGGGCCCAAAAAAATATGAATTGTTTGCACCTTCGCTTCGGATTCTTCGTAATGTATTCGTTCTATTGTCTGAATGTTTTAATTGTGAACAGCAAGGACAAGCTTTTCCTGTGGCGTACACTACATGTACGGTAGCCATCATTGGATACACAATAAAGGACATATCCATTTGTGTGACAAATAATATATTAAAACATATACCGGTACGGTAGCATCGCAGCAGCACCCGCCACGCTCGTACAGGCACGACACCAACGTACCTGTACCTGGTACCGGTCTATTTAAAGCGGGATGGGGGCCGCGCTTTTAGGCGGCTTGCTGTGTTGATTTTCTAATTCTGGGGAACTGCCTTTTTTGTAATTCACACCAGTCGATATTAAGGGCGAGTTTTCCTACAGGGTACAGGTACCTGTACCTATCTGTCCGCGGACCCGAGGGCGCTTCTACGCGCGTAATAGAAACGGTAAGGATTAAGGATTATCTATGACGCGCACAGCCATAAAGCCAGGACCTGGAATGCAATCCTTTGATACCAGCTCCGAAGTTGGCAGCGGCCCACCGGTACTACCCTTTTGTGGTTGAGGACCGCGGCCGACTCGGGAGGTCCGCTTTGACGGTGGTCTACATCTTCGCGGTGCTGTTGGCTGTGCGCAACTTCCCTGGCGGTCCTTCCGCCCCGACCTCTTGCTTTCTTCGTGGTCAATCCGTTCAGGCACTTCGAAACTTTGTCGCCAGCCAGCCTGTTGAGTTCCGCCTGTCGCGCACACGGCGGGGGCTGTTGCAGCGGGTCTCGGCTTGCGTGCATGGTACCCGGGGCGGCATTCTCTCTGCCGGTGTGCAGATGGCCGAGTCTGATGCGTGTGCTCGTGCCCACTCTGCGTCTTCTCATGTTACTGCTTCCACCCCGCAGTCGCTGTAGAGGATCTTTCCGATTACCTTTTATTTTGGTGATTCCCGATATCGCCTTCTGCTGCTAGCTCATGTAATTATACCAGCTCCGAATGTGTGCTGGATGACTCCATCATGCACAGCAGTACTACATGCTGAAGCAGTATTCTGGACAGTGGTACGGGTGCGCATGTACCCGTACAACTCCAATATCGGCATACTACCGCCAAAAAGAACATTCTTAATTGTTTTTTGAATTTTCCGACCCCGTGTTTTCAGATACACCTAAAAGGCACCCACCTGTGCCGTACCTGACCATACCCGGTAGAAACATGTGTCCATATGTGTACTTTGATGCCCCGAAATCGCTCGTGCAGTTAGATTTTCGAGGGTGGCATCATTGTGGTGCATGATGTGTGGGGAGGGAATAAATGTGCGTGAAATCCTTACATGCACACGGTGCCAATAAATGTGCATGCGCTAGGGTTAAGAATGGCCACCCTTCTTGGGTGCAATCCATCCCAACGCCTTCACATGCCTTGCATTGTGAACGGCAAAGCAGTTACGGGGCACGGTGATGTTGCATACCGGCTCCATGCATATGTTGCAGACTGAGCGGATTTGGGTTTGCACACCTCAGACACATGTGCCACGGGGCCCTCGATGCTTCTTGTTGTTGGCATTTGGGCTGAAGGGGAAGCCATCGTCTTGCCAACAATCACTGCAATACTGCCGCTGACAGAGAGAAAGTTGGGAATGATCGTCGGGCCCTTCTTCATCTAGCGCATGGGGGTGATGGCTAGGGGGAGCGCACCAATGTTGTTGACACCAGTGACGTTGTCACTGCTTTACACGAGACAACAATGTAGCTAGGGTATGCGTATTAGTCCTTTAGCACATATCTGAGTGGTACGAGCACCGCGCTACGCACGCGCCGCGGGCACCGCATCGCGCCAGCCATGCTGTAGGCGTTCGGCGCTCCGGGCTAGCTCACTTCTCCGTAACCAGACACTCTCCCGGCTATGGGCTTCCGCCTCCCAACCCCGGCTCATCCGGGACGTGCGACATGGACCAGCACGTCGGTTGCGGGGAGCGAGATTGCGCATGACAGGTTATATAGGCCCTCTACAGCCTATGTCGGATACTAGTGAGAGTAGTCTGACGCTCGACCGCACAGGAAGTCCGTATGGGCGGGAAGCCCGGACGTAAAACTGAGACCACCGCAGCCAGAAGGGGCCTCGACACTCGACAGGTTGCTTGCGCACTTACATCTTAAGTGCACACCCGGACGCTTGCTACTATGACGCTAGCGACCGCCATGTATGGGCTCCCTCGCCAGCTACCACGACGCCACGGCTGCCGCGTACCGAAGTTCCCGCCCGAAGAGTTTCTCGGCTCGGCCGACTGGAAAGTTCGGACAACGCTTGTCGACTAGTATGAAGTATGCGAAACTCGGCACACCAGCGCCAAGGAGAAGTGGCCACCCGCGACTTCTATCCGCTCGACAGCCGGCGCAGTCGGACTAACTTGAGGACCTGCCCCGATCCACGCCGAGGTCAGGGCATGGCGGGCTGCCTCTACGCTAGCGATTAGCATCAGCAGCCGAAACCCCTGCTTGACGCATTCCATTGCGACATTGGGAGGGGATGTTGACGCTAGTGCTGCTGTCACAGATGTACACCAGACAATGTAGCTAGCGTACGCGTATTAGTACTTTAGCACATATCTGAGTGGTATGAGCACCGCGCTACGCACGCGCCGCGGGCACCGCATCGCGCCAGCCATGCTGTAGGCGTTCGGCGCTCCGGGCCTGCTCACTTCTCTGTAACCAGACACTCTCCCGGCTATGGGCTTCGGCCTGCCAACCCCGGCTCATGCCGGGACGTGCGACATGGACCAGCACGTCGGTTGCGGGGAGATTGCGCATGACAAATGCCAATGCCGGTGCCAGCCTGAGAAGCAACATTGGGGCCGTCATTCTTGGATACCCCAAGCATTGAAAGGGTTGAACCTCCTTCGGGTAGTCACACCAGGGGTAGCAGGAGAGTTATAAGAGGGGCCAGTGGCGGGCCGCTTCTTCATCCTACTGGAGGTGCCATAGCGGATGATCTCCTCAGCCAGATGCTCCTTCCACTTCATCAGGTATGGTCATGTTAGTCCGGATAGTGATCTGCCGGTAGGCATTGTAAGCATCTCAACATCATGAGTATCTGCCAGTATTCTGGCCTTGCCACCCTTCACAGCCATGACAAAGAACAAGTCACGAGCCACGAGTTGCAATATTGCGCGGAGAGAGCGAAACAAGGAGTCCGCCACCGGGATGCGGCATGACTTGAACCAGGGCTCCAACCGTCGAAATGCACGCAGTGGTGGAATTATGCCCATGCACCCATTTCTTACGCTCCATGTCCTCCCTACATTCAGCAAGCTCAAGCCGGATGTACATCATGCTATTCCCACAGGCCGCGCACTTAAGCATCCAACCAAGATAGTGGGGCTTAGGGCGCAGGGAGGTGAGGTGCGGGTCAGCGCACATGAACACCCAGGCAAACATGGTCTCATCACAACATACTACACTACCATGGGGTAGTTGGTCACCCAATGGGCGTGGATGCGGTTCAGCCAGTCCTTAACAATGATAGTCTCACCGATAGTCTCCGCGTCCATCGGCTTGCATAGGTACTTCTTCCAGAGCTTGAAGCGCTGCTTCAAGGACGTGAACTTCCGGAAGCCGTAGTCCATGTGCACAGACATGAGCTTGTTGAGATCCGGCTGGGCCCACAAGTCGTGCTGAGACACAGTCTAGTACTTGCACATCGCAAAGTTAAGACCAAAGTAGACGTGGAAAGCGGCGGAGGTGAAGGGGTTGGGGGCGGAAGTACGGCTCGCCAGCCGTGGCGCGCTCGTTCATCACCGGCTCGATTGCCTCCTCCATGTCGCGCATAGGAAATAAATGAGAACGTGTGGATAAAGTAGCCCATGGCGTCGACGTTTTCTGGAGGGCATCCCACTTCATCAGCGCAGCCTTGCGCACGTTGAAATTTTGCGCAGACTGGGCACGAGGGCATGTCCACGCTTGTTGGCCGGGCGAGACGCCGACAGGCGTCCATAGGTGTTGGGCGGGTCCGGGGGCAAGCCGTACGCGTCCTTTGGTGGGTCATCCTCCCTTGCGTCGGCCGGATCGCTCATCGCCGCTTCCATCAGCATCCGTTTGTGAATCTGCACGTGCCTCGGCGTAGGGGTAGAGGACCCTCTTGCCCGTCTCTGTACCGGGTTTGAGCAAGTTTCGTCGCCGTAGGGTGAGTAGGGCATTGGGGCACAGCGCGGCTGGCACTGCCCTCGGCGGGCGCGCATCAAGGAACGCCACTGTAACCCGCCCTACATTCGTTCCTACGGCGGGCTTCTGCATCTGCGCCCATTGCATACCCCGCCGTTCTTTTTGTTATTCGCAGGTGAGCTGCCAGGGAACGACCGACGCTAGGTGTGCCTGCTGCACAAAGTCACGTCCCACCTTAATCGTTGTATCGGCCGTCCACCCAACTTCCATAGACCTAAGCCAATCTACTATTTCGTTGAAGTGTCTCTTCTTCCTCGACAGACTATCGGGGCCACCGGCGTGCTGCGTGGGTAGGTGGCGGCTGCCAGATGTGGCTACCGTCATCATACACAACATATATAGAGTAGTTTACCGGCGGTGGGCGCGCCTTTACCGAAGGGTAGCCGTAAACTCGAGGAAAGCCACCTCAATAAGAGTTTCCAGCGAATCAAAGAGGGGATCGTCGATAAACGCAGTGCAATCTTGCGCGATGTTGGCGGTATTCTTTGGGACACTCATGGCGACAACAACGCATCGTGAAGCGGTAGGGAGGCGGGGGCAAGACAACGCATGACTAGTGTGACAATTTTACGAGCAGTACGATCGATATGCTGTGAATTAGCCGTACTATGTGCTGTATGAATACTAGTACGATGCGGACATGCGACTACGGGTATATGTACCGTATAATTGTCACACTGTGAACACAACCTCCACGGAGGAAGGCGACGTCGGGCCGAACTCCGTCGCCTTCCTCCGACTTTTGACAGCTTGAACTGACGCGCGTTGTCAATGCTGACGCCCACGCATACTGAAAGAACGCCACCAATCAGTTTCAGGGGTATGGTGAGGTGGTTGCTGTGACAGTGGGTGTTGTGATGCCCAATGGCGGCCCGCGGCTAGGGTTTTGCGCGGCGGGTGTGCCGAATGGAGAATCTAAAACCAAGGATAGCGCGCACGCTAACATGAGGCCAGCCAGGCGCGGCCGTACGCGTCGCTCCGGCTTCTCTAGTACAGTGTTAAGTACTCTTTGGGATTCAGCATCTTGTTTTGCCGATATCATGTTTCGCCCCCCCCCCCCCCCCCCCCGCCCCCTCTTTTTCTTAGGGAGAAAAAGGCAGCTAAGACAACAAAAATAAGTTGTGATGGCCTTAGTGGCAGCGCTGTTGATTATTCCGGAGATTTTGCTATGCGTGCTCAGATGTTGCTCCCTCGCAATTATTCCCCCTCGAATCTTCCTTCCAGCGTTGTAATGTTATTTGTTGGATATGGTAGTTTTCCACTGCGTTGGTTTGCGCCTACAAGTATTGACCCGTATCTACACCCAACGCCGAAGTGGAGGGGGGGCGCAGAAGTACATCGCGACAATTTGACAGTTGTTTTTACGTTTAAGTTAGTCCTCGCTGAAGTGCCCTTGTTCTCGTGCTTTGTCTAAGCTGGACACCCTCCTCACTGCATGCCGCATTGATCGCTATCCAGGCGCCGCACTGATGAAGGCAGAACGGCACGTACTAAAAGCGTTCAACTGCCCAAGGTAGGCAACCATGGTAGCAACCTTTAGTGGTTTTGCTTTTTAACATTCCGTAAGTCCTCGCAAAAGTTCTCTCATTCTCGTGCTCTGTCCAATATCTGGATACCCTCACTGCATGCCACACTTCCTTCACTGTGAGATTCAGATGTGACGTAAATGTGCCCTACTGGTGACGAACGACGACATACGGGGACGATACGGGACGGACGAGGGACGTGGATTTCATACCCAGTAGCGACGACTATCGCGGGCGACATGTAAAGTACTATATGAATTTCTCTTTCCATAATTTCATCAAATTGATATGCGCACGCGGGCTCGCGTGTCGCCCGCCGACGCGGAGCACCCGGGCTAAGTACAGGCGGATGTACGCACTCATTGCACATCGCCGCACATCGCTGACCGCACATCGCTGACCGCTGACCCCGCGGTGTGCCGCGATGTGCGGCACGACGGGCGGAGGTGTGGGCGGATGTAGGTGGTACGGTAGGTGGTAGGCGGTAGGTGGTGTTCGTAGGTGCGCGTTTTAATGCAGCCGCCCTAACTGTTGATGATTGTGTAACGCCCCATCACGCGCATGAAGTACGGGGTCGCCTCACGGTCACCGCCGCTCACCGTTGAATCAAGCGCGGACAGCCGCGCACTCGCATCTGTGTTGCCTGCCGGTGGTGGGTTACATCCACCCCAACTCTCAACCCCCCCCCCCCCCCCCCGCCCCCCGCGCGCGGCAGCAGGCATGCCGACAAAGGGATGGATAGCGAGTGTGTCGAAGGATGGCGTGTACTCATGCAAGCACTGCCGGGGCAACGTGACGGGCACATGTGATAAGATGGCGCGAGAGCGGCACTTCCTAAAATTCCCGAACTGTAGCCACTCGTTGAAGCGTGCGGCTAAGCTGCGCCGCAAGGCCGCCTTATCACAAGCAGCAGCAGCAGGGTAGGGGCGGCAGCAGCAGCAGCAGCAACAACAGGGGCGGCAGCAGGAGTAGCTGCAGCCGTCGGAAACGGCCCGCCGGCGCCGGTCTCGGACGACGGCGGCTCGAAGGTGGACGATGTGATGGGCGTGGGGGAGGACCTCGTTGGCGAAGACGGTATGGACATCGACGCGCCTGCGTGGCCGCCGGCGGGCGTGGAACCCGCGATGAGGGCGTGATATGGAAAGGCGATCCCGGCGACTTCTACATGAAGGTCATCGCCAAGAAGTTCCGGGGAGTATGGCACTACGGCGTGATAACCGGCGTCGTTACCGAGTGGGTGTTGGAGGACTACGGCGGGGCGACCCAGTGGCGCGCTGTTTTCGAGGACGGGGACATTGTGGGCCTTCTGCGTTCAGAGGTGAGTGGGCCCGGCCTGCGTGCTGGTGGCACCACTCAACTGCGGTTGTATGGAATCACACGCACCCGCCCGGTCGGCGTGGCAGGTTGTGGAGGCTATGGCGGCTGCCCAGGAGCACCCCCCTGTGGATGCTCGCTTGGTAACCGTCCATGAAGGCGATGACTTGTCCAGTGAATCACGCACCTTGCCCGGCGTGCGTTCAACACAACCCGGCTGGCGGAGGCCAAGCAGAACACTGGTTGCCATGGCGTGTGCCATGTGCATGTGGTCCTGGGCTATGTCAGCATGGTCAACCTCTTCCCCCTCGCGCCGTTCCACCTGTTTTTTTTTGGCTTGGGAAGGGACTTCTGGAGGAAATTTGTCACCGTGCAGGGCCACATTGGATTCCGAGCTATGAAGCAGGAAGACCGGCGCCAGGCTTTAGTCCCGATACCCAGCAACTTTGGACGCGGGTTGCGCCCTTCGTTTGCAGTGTCCAAGAATCGAAAGGTAACCCCCCCCCCCCCCCCCCGGGCGTGGGCGTGGGCGTGGGCGTGACGGCATTCCCCTCCATGACTGCAGGGTCAGGCAAGGTGACGGTGCAGTCCGGCTGGGTCATGGAGGACTGCTTGCACCACATGGAAACGTTTTCCATTCTTAACGCCGGTCCGCTGCTCGAGGAGGCCCGGGTGAAGGCGATCATGACCGAGAAGGAGCTTCGCGTCCCCAGGCGGTGCTTGGGCACATGTACAAGCGCATGCAAGGAGCTGCGTGGTTCGTCACGCGGTGGGGGTTGCAGAATGTGGTGACGGAGGAGGACGGCCCCGAGCGCAAGGCGCAGGTGGACGCGCTCACTAGGGAGGGGAGGACTCGATACCCAGCGCGGCGCCAAGGCGCGGCGGCCGGGGCAGCGCGGCGCCAAGGCGCGGCGGCCGGGGCAGCGCGGCGCCAAGGCGCGGCGGCCGGGGCAGCGCGGCGCCAAGACAGCGCATACAGCGGAATCGGCGGAAAGGGATGCATTACAAGCTGTGGACGGCAGCCGCTGAAAACTATGCGGTCATGCCGCAACAACCCCAGCACTGGCTTCTGGATACCTCTGATCTGGCTGGCGGCGGCGGGCTGCGGGATGCAGGGCCGCATGACTGAGGTGGCGGTGCTGGTGAGCCCGGAGAGTCTGCATGCGGCGGAGGCGGCGCAGCCGCATAGGAACTAGACAATGCTCTGAAGCGAGCCCAAATTGTCTGCCCAACGCCTGCCCCAATGTAACGCACCAGCTTGGCAGCAATTGGCAGCTCTTTTGCCCCCCCTCCACCCCACAGACACACTACCAATACCAGTTTCTCATCCCGGCGGGCAGTTGATGCGTATACCCAGGCTTGTGCGTACGCGGTGCCGGGGGGGGGGGGGGGGGGGAATCACTATAGCTAAGCTAGTGATGTGAGATATGAGTGCAGCAACAAATATTGTGCAAGATATAATACGATGGCATGCAAGCGGGTCCCCGCTCTTCCACAATCATTGGCCCTGCTCCCTCTTGCCCCGCCCCCGGTGCCCTTTAGCTGCTCTCAGCATCCCGAGTGGGATGGGCGGGGCAGCGGCTGCTACCGAGTGAGGCGTAGCATCGTTTGCAGTAGCAACGCAGCCTTTCCGGTGTGACGCCGCCTGGATGAAACCCAGCAGTACGCGCAAAGTGCAAGTGCAAGCTGCTGATGGCGGGGATCCCGCGGGCGGGGGGGGGGGGGGGGGCAGCGGCTGTGGGATAGGCGCGGCAGCGGTTGCTACAGAGTGAGGCGTCGCATCGTTTGCAGTAGCAACGCAGCCTTTCCGGTTGCATAGTGTGACGCAGCCTGGATGTAACCCAGCAGTACGCGCAAAGTGCAAGTGCAAGCTGCTGGTGGCGTGGATCCACGCGAGGTCGCAGGACGGTGCGCGAGGGGGGGGGGGGGGGGGGCAGCGGCTGTGGGATAGGCGGGGCAGCGGTTGCTACCGAGTGAGGCGTAGCATCGTTTGCAGTAGCAACGCAGCCTTTCCGGTTGCATAGTGTGACACCGTTTGGATGTAACCCAGCAGTACGCGCAAAGTGCAAGTGTTACACGTCCGTGTGCCCCACCCAATGACATTGCGCCCGACCTCACTGACGGCATGTCTCGCTCTCCTTCAGCTCCTGTGCCGTCCGCCGCCTCACCCTGCGCACCCTACCAGCCGCGCGTGCCTTCTCGGAAGCCTCGCACACGGCGGCGCGAGTCGCGTCGTGGAACGCGTCCCTGACATGGCGGAACTCCGCCCTCACCGTGGCCGTGGTCGGGCAGGGGACTGCCCGCTGATGGGTCGCCATGCATGGGTACTTGGGGCCGCACAAAGCCGGGGTGCCGTCGCAGCAACACTCCCAGTCCGTCCGTTGGCCGCAGTCCACGCATGACGGGCGTCCGGCCAGGATACACACATGATAGTGCATGTGGCCGCCTCCCGCCACTGCTCGTAGTGCTCCGGTCAACATGGCGACGAGCAAGTCGGCATGTCCCGCAGGTGGCTGCGGGGCGGGTGGCGCGAGCGCAGCCTCGCTCGCCTCGACAACCCCCTCAGCCCGATCAGTCGCCTCGACCACGGCCTCCTCCGCCTCCTGACGCGGCGCACCAGGCGCATCATCGTCGCCTGGCAGGGCGTCCCCCCCCGCAACGGCGCCGTCGGCGGTGGCCGACGCCGTCGTGGCGGGGTGTTGTGAGGAGGTGGCCCTAGACATAGGTGGGGCCGGCACCGCCATGTGTTGCTCCACATGCGGTGCGGTTCCTGACGCGACAGCTCCGTCGCACCAGTACCGGCGCCGGCACCCCACGCCTGCTGGGCTTACCACCAACCGGCATGTTTCCTTTGGGAGGCGGTTCATCCGCGTCGGAGGTGAGCGGCGGTGCCTGTGTGGGTGTGGATACTGCCCGGCCATTAGGGCTCCCGCCGCCTGCCGCTCCGCCGACCCACGCCGCGGCGTGTGCTGCGCCCCGCATAGTCGCCTCGAATATAATATACATGACGCGGGGACGGGGGGGGGGGGGGATTCGTGCGTTTCGTATGTCGGCGGAAAGGCGTGCGAAGCTGCGGCTGGCGAAGGTGGTGGAAGTAAGCGTGGCGGCGTCGGCGGCGTATTACCGTGCGTGCATGCGTGCGCAACCCCGCGGCAGCAAGCGCCGGACTCGGCGTGTGCCGGCGGCAGAGCTGCGAAGCCATGGACACGGTACGGGATGCCAAGTCTGGCTAAGCAACTGCCGAGGCTGGCGGCTTAACCCCCATGTCCGGCGGTTGAGGGACGGAAAGTGCGTAGAAGTTGATCGGCAAAGCGGGCATATAAGCCTGGCTGTGCTAGGTTCCTATTAAGTAATGGCGGTTTGTGCTAAGTAATTCGTAGGGGTGGACCATGCAGCGCAGGTAGGGGGCGGTATAAATGAGGCCGGGCACATATACTGCTCCACGAAACGACACTGTCGCACGTGTAGTTGAATAGACGCCCCCCCCCCCCCCCCCCCCGCCGGGTCGGCCCGCCGACCCGCCACGGCATGTAATATGTGTCATGCATCGCCGGGGTATGTGTGAGTGGATGCCCCCCCCCCCCCCCCCCCCCCCCCACATTTACACTTGTGCACTCATTAAGTTTGGGCTGGTTTCGGAGCAGTACATGTACGTATGTATATACATACAATGGAATGTAGGACCTGCGCGGAAAGAGGCGGGGCTGGCGGAGTGCGTTGGGGGTGCGTAGAGTAGCGTGTTGGTGAGATTCGGGGTGCATCGGACGCCGGATGCCCATCCACCCAGCGTAAAAGACGCGTACGTAATATTCACACTATATATATTCACACGCAAATGTGTGAAAACCGGACATTCCGTGCCGGATGGGTGGGAATACGGCGTCCGATGCAGCCAAAACCCCAGCAACACGCTATTCTATGCACCGCCAATGCACTCCGCCAGCACCGCCTCATTCTCTGACGATTTCGAAAACGCCTTCAAATTATCCACCGCTAATAATTGCAATTGCCACCGTGTAATGTTGTCACGATGTGCGCACACAACAACACTTACTACCGGTTCCGACGCGGATGGAGGCGAGGCTTGCGGAGTGCGTTGGGGGTGCGTAGAGTAGCGTGCTGCAAATAATTGGGGTGCATCGGACGCCGGATGCCCATCCACCCGGCGTAAAAGACGGGTAATATTCACACTTTATTAACTCACAAATGTGTGAAAACCGGACATTCCGTGCCGGATGGGTGAGAATACGGCGTCCGATGCAGCCAAAACCCCAGCAACACGCTATTCTATGCACCGCCAATGCACTCCGCCAGCACCGCCTCATTCTCTGTCGAGTTCGAAAACGCCTTCACATTATCCACCGCTAATAATTGCAATTGCCACCGTGTAATGTTGTCACGATGTGCGCACACAACAACACTTACTACCGGTTCCGACGCGGATGGAGGCGAGGCTTGCGGAGTGCACTGGCGGTGCACAGACTAGCGGGAGACTAGATCCATTGTCGCTTATTTACAAGCACGGGCGGTGCTGCCAGACCTGATCGTCTACGGCCGATATAATATTCACACTATATTAACATCGGTGCACACCGCCGCACACCGCCGCACACCGCCGCACAACGCTGCGCGCGCACATTCGTCGCGCACATATACGCGCGCCCTACCGCACATATTATCCCGGATTCACTCGCCGTATCCATTACGCCGTGCTACTTCAACAATAAACATTGCGAAATTACACCGACACAATGCCGCACCGACTAGCTCTTGACAATACGTGCATATAAATAGTAGTGGCGCGCTGCTCCTCGCCTC
Organism: Tetraselmis striata; assembly: GCA_006384855.1. Taxonomy (NCBI): domain Eukaryota; kingdom Viridiplantae; phylum Chlorophyta; class Chlorodendrophyceae; order Chlorodendrales; family Chlorodendraceae; genus Tetraselmis; species Tetraselmis striata. The sequence continues at coordinate 22,894 of VCJN01003046.1, forward strand.
CGATGTGTCGTTGACTGCTGCGGAAGGCGGTCGTCGACTGGGTGTTAGTTTCTCCACCTCGGCCGCCCCCCCCCCTTCCCCCCCCCCCTTCACCGCTCACAGCGCCATGGCAGACCTCGCCCCCCCGGGCAAAAGTGGGCGGCGGGCCTTGTTGTCTCGCGTGTCCGCGCCGCCGGCATCGAGGGGGTCGAGAAAGACATGAGGAAACGCGTGACAAGGTGGGCACGCAACAAAACACTCTACCCACCACATAAGCACGCACCTACTCGTGGCTAACTTGTGCCGCGCGCAGGTTCGTCCGGGAGCGCCGTAAGGCCCACCTAAACGCCAAGGCTTCCACAGTGCCAGCGGCGCAACTCGTGGTGGCCGAGGAGGCCGCGTCCTCAGCCGCTTGGAGGCGAAACGATTGTGGCTTGTTGTGGGCGTCCGGGCACAGGGGGCGTCCCGACGCCAAGGCAATGAAGCTCATGGCGGCGGCGTCGACGGCACAGCCTCCCGGGGTGGTGAAGACACTGACGGCCGCCGTTCTCCCTCCGGACGCGCCGCTGCCCCGCCCACCCCTAACTGAGAAGGAGCTGTGCTGGATGAACGCCGCCGACAAGAAGCAGTCGGACGCCGACAAGAAGCGGAAGAGGCCAGTGAAGAAGCGCCCAGGTAAGAAACTGACGGTCGCGGAGTCGGAGTCGGAGGCGGAGGCGGAGGCAGCGAGGTTGAGGCGGGTCCCCCGGGCACGCAAGAACAAGAACAAGCAGTAGCTCCCCCCCCCCCCTCCCCTCACCCGCCCCCCCCCCCCCCCCCCCCAGGCGGGAGCGGCTGGTGGCGAGGGGGGGGGGGGGGGGGGGCGGGCGTGCCCCCGCACCCCCCCCCCCCCCCCCGGGCCACATTCCCCGATGGCAGCTGTCGCGAATATTGTAATTCAATCATTCTTCGGCAAACCGCTGCCTGCCCCCGCCCTCCCCCTCGCGAATATTTATGTAACGTGAGCACTCTCTATTCTTGGCAAAACATAGCAGCCAAACCGCCCATCTGATGACCTTCGATCGGACGGCTGGCAGGCCCGTTCAGCAGTACTAGCTATAACGTACACAAAATTCCCCACTTTGGCCGAATAGTACGGCTGCGATTTGCGCTCCCATGTACTAATAGTCGTAGTTATCCACAGGACCACTCGTCATCGCGCCCGGGTTCGTACTAGATACCCGGTACCGGCTTAATTAATATATATATCGCGTACTACCCGGTACCACACGGACAACCTTGTACCTTATACGTCAGTGCCATGTAACAATTCACCGGGCTAGTACGACTACCAGAATGATGACAAAAAGGATTTATCGCCCGCCGGCAATAACGCCGGATGTACTCGCACGTAACTGGATGGACGTGCCGCCACCAGCAGCAGCCTTCACGGATAAATAATAGTCGCTAGTAGTAGTGCTTCGTCACCCGTATGTCACATCTGAATCTCACAGTGCTTGCTTCCTGCCATGTGCAGCAGCACATCAGACGATCAGCCGCTGTAGGCAGGCTTGTGAATCGGATTGTGGGGACGCATAATTTTGGATCAAGACTTTATTGACATACATTTATCCAGCATAAACGCCCAATGCCCCAAATGTACGTGCAGGGGGAAGCAGCACATCATGCGATAACATTGCCACACACCAGCGCTGAAGTTCATTGTGTGTGGGTTGGCCGTTGAGCGGCGACAAACGTGCACCACACCACACGCAAGTTGTGTAGCAAGCATGTCAGATGCGACGCGTGAGGCTGGAAGTTGTGTAGGCACGCTACAAAAGAGCATTGCCATATACGGGAGCTGGCGTATACGTACGCACGTCATCAGTACAGGACATGAACGGCAACGCAGGTCACACGGCGGCGGGAGAAAAGCGGCGATGAAAGGGAAATTGCATGTACGGGCGCTGACAGCCAGGCTACACCAGAGGGGCGGGAGGGATGCCGTGATGCCGATCTAAGAGTGCTGGGGAAACTGACAATGTCCAAGTACGAAAATGACGGAACCATATCCTAGGAAGTCCGGACCTGACAGCGCTCCTCATCGACATGTGCAACATCGCAGTCAGGCACAGCTCTCTGGCCAGCCTTAACCCAGGCACCTGACGCAGCATCATCAGCCAACACGTAAATCAAAGCAGTACCGAACACACCAGTAAAGCAATCAATGACGCCATCAGCAGCAACCATTATGTGCCCCAAGCACGGGCAGAACGCCATATGCTGGCAGATAGCGGAAAGGATTCAGGACGAAAATCACCCTTGTAGTGGTAGGGAAGCGACATCACAAAGGGGGCCGCGTGGTAACGCCCAGCGCCGCACCCCCGACAACCTGCGTCACAACACGAACGCATCAAATGTTTGACATCCCCTTGCTGATGGAGACCTAAGGAATACATAACAAAAATACTATCAATGGTATTTGCATATGCGAGCGGTTGTCATCACTAGTCGCTTGTAGCAATACACCAAGAAACTACAACATAATGCAAAACTCGCAGCGCCTGCTGCTGCAGCTTGTTTCGCTGAACTTTCTTTGGTGTCTTCGCGAAAAAAGCTACAAGATGTCGTCCCTGCACATCCAGGCAGCTAGCTGCGCAAAATGCACACGGTAGATGCGGAAAACAAATGAAGGTTAAAACGCCAGTGTGATAAATGATGACATCTTACTCTGAAAATGTGTGAAAAGGCCGCATGATTTCAGCAGCAGTATATTTATCACGAGCATGGCATTCATGGATCCGCCAACTGCAGCGTGGCATTCCACATGAATAGAAAACAGCTTAATATACCGCGACATCTAATTGGGTTTGCGGTGACAAAAAACGTTATGAAGTGTTTTGCAGGAGGAAGTCGGCCTATCTGTGATGGATTTTGATACATTTCAAGATAAATATAATTTTCTCTCTTCACAGGGGGTTAGGGAATCGAAAACGATTATATACCTCGGACCCAGTGTGGTTACAGTGTCCTGTGAGAAAATGTTTAAATCATTTTATTTGGAAAAAAAACTTAGTCAAAGAGTTTATTTAAGGAACATGTACCATGGCGTCACAGCTATGCAGCCACACGTGTAGCTATGTACCCATGACAGGGCAGCTAGCCAGCCTGACTACACCTGCGGACCGTCTTCCTTGCTGAATTGTCGGCGCGCCTCGGTGGAAGACCTCCTGCTCGTCTCTGCACTCTTCCTCCTGGAGGCGACGCGGATTGCAGAGGGAATGCTTGCGTTGCTGCAAATACTCGCGTCCTCGTTTTTGTGGCAAAGAAGATCTGTGAGGACTCTTGTCAGCTGCTCGATGGACATCGGCTTGCAATAGTAGTCGTTCATGCCCGCCTTCATGCATGCATCACGGTCCGCCTCCATCACAGATGCAGAGAGGCCCATGATGGTGCAGCCAGGCGTCGCCAGCAGTCGCTCCTCCAGTTGGCGGATTGCCTTGGCACACTCAATGCCATCCATGCCGGGCATGTGAAGGTCCATTAGGATGAGATTATATGCTGAGCCTGCCTCCAGCTTCTCTATGCACTCAGCCCCGCCGCCCGCCTCGTCCACTGCAATGCCGAAGTTTTGCTTCAGCAGACGCTTCATGATCTTGCGATTGACAGCCATGTCATCCACCACCAGCACGGTTAGGTGTGCGTAGTCCATCTCCACCTCCTCCTTGACAACCCCACCTGCGGTCGCTTTTGTGCTGCTGCTGGGGCCATGGGCAGCATTCCGACTGCTTTTCTCGCGTTCAAGGCTGGTCAACTGGACGGCCAGACGGTCAGGTGTCCAGGGCGGGTAGATGATGGTGTGTGGGAAGGCACTGTTGATCATGCTCCCGGTATCAGAGAGGCTGAGGCTGCCGCAGATGAAGGATAGGATTGCAGCACTGGAGCCGCTGGCTTTGATCCTTTCCACCACGCTGTTCATCAAGACTTCATGCTTCAACACTGGAATGCCAAACCACACCACGCTGCGAGGCGGGATGTCGGGGCAACAGCCTTCATTGATGTCCTCTGCCACATGACAATCCACAGTGACCAACAGGTGACGGCGCAGGTGGCGCAGGAAGAGCTCCAGATTAGGACGGATCCGCTGTGCATCGGCACCATCCAGGATGAACACGAAATGAAGCACCTTGAATTTCCTGGCAAGTTGCTTCCAGGCACGCTCCCGCTTGGGAGGCTCGATCACATCGCACACCAGGTTGTCAATGAGAAAGGTGGTGCCATGGCCAGGCGCCGACTCCACTTCTAGCGTGGCGTCCAGGCTGGCGGCAATGCGCTCGCAGATGCCAAGGCCCAGGCCGCTGGCAGGGCTGCCGGCCTTGTGCTTGACCTGGGCCGCCCCCTGGGGCATCCCCGGGCCAGAGTCTGCCACGCTGACCCGGAGACAAACCTGTCCGTTGGAGGCGTCACACACCTTGACGCGGACGGTAATGCCTCCTTTGACAGTAAACTTGATGGCGTTGGAAAGAAGGTTGACAAGGATTTGCTTGACACCGTTCCAGTTGATCATGAGCAGGCTGGGCAGTCGCTCATCCAGATCCAGATCCAGACACAGGTCCTTCTCATTAGCCAGGAAGGCGGACACCTCGCACAGTGTGACCATGTCTTTCGTGAGGTTACGCTTTTGGGGAGGGATGTGTTTGTCAGTGCCAGAGCGATAAATGAAGACGGTGTTGGAGAGCAGACTCAGCATCGACTCCACTGCCGCCTGAAGTGCGCGAAACTCGTATTTCCTCAGCAGGTCTTCGGTCTCCAGCAGGTGCAATGCGTTGCTCATCACATGCAGCGGGCTGCGTAGGTCGTGTGACACGGAAGACAGGAATTCGTGGCTCTGCTTATTCTGTGCTTCCTTCTCCTTCGTCGCTTGCCAGGAAATTACTATCACCCCGCACATAGCCACCGTTGCGACATACGCCAGCACGATGGCAGCATAGAAGCCGGCGAGCCGAGATTGCGTCTTTGCCCACGACGCGCCCTCGGGGGCGCGTATCAGCAGCACGAGGCCGTTCTCGCCGCGCAGCTCGATGCCGGAGAAGGGTGGGGACAGCAGCGCGTAGCTGACAACCAGCGAGGTGGCGAGCCCCTCGTGACGCACCTCGCTTACGCCGGCGGCAACGTCGGCCTGTATTTTTGCCTGGAGTGGGCCCTGGTATGCGATAGCCGCACGCTCCGGGAGGCTCTGGCCGTACAAGATGCTCTGGTTTGTAGAGGAGCTGGCAAGCCAGTGGAGGTCGAGGTCTAGGATATCCCATTCAAAGCCATGGTCACGCAGCATATTCTCTGTGGTCCGCTGCCACAGGTGCTTGGCGTCCAGGTTGGCGATAACGAAGCCAGTGCGTGACGAAACGTTTCCGAGCGATGAGAAGACCGGGCTAGCGACGCGGTAGACCGGCTGGTATGGTATCTGCACCACGCCGTACTCGACGTTCAAATCAATGGAGGAGATAAACACCGACCTTGGTTCCAGGTCCAGGCTGGTACGCGCGTAGTCACGGTCGCTCTTATCCTGCAGGTCTTGCGAAACTGCCCACGTCTCTTCGACCGCGTCGATCCGGATGACCTCCCATCCGCTTGTGTTGATAAAGCGCACCTGGGAAAGGTCGGGGTCGGCGCGCGCCCAGGTGGCGAAATACTCGGGGGAGTAGACTGCCGGAGCAAGACTAAGACGGTAAACATCCTCCACCTTGCCATTCAGCTGCACCGTCACAAACGAGTGCAATTCCTTCGCCAGCGCCTCCTGCTCCGCCAGCATCTCAGCCTCCACGGCCGTGTGCATGGAGATCACTCTCCACGCAGCGACACTGCCGTAGACGAGCGCGAAGAGGACTGCCAGCGCTACCAGCCACCACTTGGCGTTCAGCAGCGCGGCGACCGAGCTGTCGGTTTTGCTGTTGACAAAGCCGGTGAGACTCGAGCTCCACGCGCCGACGTGCCGCGTTTTTATCTTGTGAGCGTGGCTTGCCTCCTCGTCGGTGTGATCGAAAGTGAAATGCAGGATAGAGTCGCTGGACAACGGCATGTCTCCCTCGGCCACGGAGGCGGTCGGTAGCTCAACGCGAGCCGCAACTGTCCCCGCAAGACTTGTCAGCGCTGTTGTCACGTTCCGCTGCCGCTGCACCTGCTCCGGTGCTCCTACTGCGGTGACGGGCATGTTGACCAAGCGGGCTCTGTTGGGGCCGCACTGCAGGCCACCTCGAAGCTCGACAGAACAAACCCTGCGAGCCGGGGTGGCAAGTGCGGGGAACGTGCTCGTCAGCAGGCCTGTACCGGTACAGTCAAATTTGACTAACGCCACACGGAGGAATATGCGAGCAGTCGCAGCCAAGGGGCGTATACAGGCGGGATAGATAGGCGGGACAGATAGACGAACCTGAGTCCCAGGGCTCTCGGTTCCCTTCTGGTAACATTAGGCCCCGAATGCTGGAGGAAGCTACGGGTGGCAGATGATCGCCAGGCTCGGTGGGCCGCAGACGGCTGTGCCTCTTCGCAGCTCGTGCCGATATCTAAGGATTACCTTACGGGGCTTCAGTACCGGGTGCACCGGTGCCGGTCCCGCCGAGACGGGGGCGGCGAAAAACATGGCGGATGAATAATGAAAAATAACTGAACGCGTTTTCAAATTGCCGTGGATGTAGCTGTACCAGGGCTGTACGCAGCATCGAACTATAGTAGCACAGCAGGGTACAGCTGCGCGCCGGAGACCGGCAGCAGCATTACGGTATTTGTTTTCGCCCCACTCTGGCCCAGGGACAGGACTGGCACCAGTGAAAAGTAGTGAAAGTAAAATAAAGTTCGCCCCGGGACGTCGGCCGAAGCTGCCCCAGCACTTGCTGACCAAATATACTTGTCCAGCACTTGACCAAGGTGCGGCAACTCCAGTCGTAGGTCTGCTGGCATAGATAGCCCTGGCACCAGTGAAACCCTTGCAGAGTCTACCGTACGACGGTCGTTTCGGCAGCGATCCAGTTACTACGGAAAGCCCTGGATTGGCGACGCTCATAGTCAACAACAAATTGCCGAAGCGTTCTGCAAGACTAACTAGAGGCCAGTGACACAATATCCAACACATACCCTCATCTTGGATCACCGTCGAAAAAACTCTGCCATCAAACCCGTCACTGACCACGACAGGTCTGCTCTACCCGTTTGGGCGTCGGCCTATTCGAGTAAGAATTAAATGATTAATGCGAGTTGGGGCAAGCCCCATCCCGCGGAGCAAAGCATTTCGGTAGGGTGCGATACATGTGCAACAAAAGATGCAATGTGAGGGAGGGCCTGACGCCAAAACTGGAAAAAATTCCCATTCCCATTAAAATCCAAGGCGCCGTGAAGGGAGGGGGGACCACGCCCAAAACAAAGGCAGTTAAGTCCTTAATACGTGTTCACGCAATAACCTGACTACTAATAAAATCCCTAAACTCCGGAACTATCAACCCCAAATTATGAATGTGATACCCCCACCGCGGGCACTCCACCAACCTATGTTCGATCGTCTCAGATTCACCTCCACCACATGCAGGGCAGTGTTCAAGGAACCGCTCATGCATGGCATGAATCTGGGCCAAACGGCGGGCAGTGGGAAATGCTCGGGTGCGTAATTGTACCCCGGCCAAAATGTGCAGCCCGCCGGCCACAAACCCCGCGAGGACACCCACACCGTACAATGGCAACGGGTTTGATGCATAAGACACCTGGACATATATCCCCCAGGTGTTATTGCGTGCTAACGATACCGACGATTCGTAACGCGCCCACGCCGATGCCTTTACTGGTTTAGCGGCATCGCGCGCGGCTAGTGACCTCCACTTAAGTGGAAGGTGCGCGCCCTCAGATAGCCCTACGTTCGCCCTAGCTAGTCTATCTAACCACCGCATAGTCCCCGACGTCCACGTGTTAGGGAGCGCCGCCCGACTTGGTTGACCTACAAAATGCACTATCCTCCCGCGCGACTTCGTAATGACATTGTAATACGATGTATTTCTCATGTAATTGTACGAGTAAATAATGTGACACTGTCTGTAGTCATTCCGTGACATAGTCGTAATAAACTGCGTCACGCACATATCACTCATTATCACGACGCATATTCCAACGCGGACTATTTTTGCATCTGCCCCTGGAAGCCCGACAATCTCGTTGCGCTCTGGCCTAATTATAATCCGCAATAGCGCGCGCGCGGCACGCCCAGTGAGCGGGGGCGCGGCAGTGGGCGGCGAGGCGCTCGGCAGTGGGCGGGGGGAATGAATTATTTGCATCCGGTTTTGACCGGGACCGCCTCGGCGGCCGGCCTGCTGCTCGCGGGTGGAGGCAGCGGCTAATTAAGGCGGCCCGGCGGCCGGCCCGCGACCCGAGCGCCCCACTGACCGCCGCCGGCTTGGCGGGCTGCTTCTTGGCCTTCGTGGCCGGGGGCTCCGGGCTACTGCCCTCGTCGACGTCAACTGTCGACGTCGGGGGTCTGACACTACAGCAACTGCGAAAGTCAGTATGCGTGTTGATTGCTGCTTGTCGCGGCGGCGGTGGCTGTGTAATCGAACAAGTGGGAAAACAAACGCGTCTCACCTGCGGCTTCCCAGTGCGGCGTCACCTCGCAAACCTCGAGCTAGCCTAATGAATCTGAGTGTCGCGCGGCCAGCATTCGTCAAAGATAGCGCTGGCATCACTACCTTGTCCTCAGCTGCAGGAGCAACATCAAAAATTAATGCAGCACGGGGCGGTCAACGCTTGTGAAATTCTAATCCTCTACGCAGTCAAGTCACCCACCCGCCAACTCAATGTACCTTTCAGGGTGGACTCCAGCCCCCGGCTCGTGGTAGTATGGCAAGGACCGTCGACGGAGGCGTTCTGAACGCCAGTGCCCATGTCAGATCCCGTGGGGGGGCCGGGGGGGGGGGGGGGGGGCGCCCTATGGTACTAGGTTCAAGATCTTGGCACGCGTCGCGTGGGGTACAAACGAGGTAAAATACATCGAGACGACACCCTCATCGGACACTTGGCAGCCATGATGGAGGGTGTTGGGGGACGAGCAGCTACACTACTGTCTAGCGAGTGTGCGTCAGGTAGGCGCAACCACCTTCTAAAATAAACAAGTCCGGCGCCGCGCCTGGACGACTCGCGATCCGCGCGAGTCGTCTTAATATCATACAAATTATATTATTATGTTAAAATATATAAATAGTATATTACATAATGTTCCAACATGAATATACATAACATATATGTTAATATATTATAGCAATTTGATATATATTTTATATAATAATATATTACTATATAGTATATTATAATAATATAGTATATAGTTGTGTATTATATAGCGCAGATCGTAGCAGTACTGTAGTGCGAGTACCCGGCTTGCTGCGTATCCATGGCGTAATATCCGCATAATTGTGTCCAGCCCTGAGCCATATCCCGTATGGCGACCGTATTTAGCGTGTAAATGAGAACACGTGTGTCCTCATTTGACACACACGTGCTCCAGAGTCCACATGTGTCCTCATTTGACACAGGCGTGCTCCAGCAGGGTCGTACTCCGCTCGTAACTACCTTTTAACGGGGAAGGGTCCCGTAATGAGCTTGTAATTCGACGGTACGCGTCTGCACAAGCCCAAAAAACAGTAATGAGACAAACGACTGACTATCCCAATACGGCGGGGCTGCCAAACGGCTTGTAGTGCCGCGGAATAGGCCGATTGGCACATGCATGGTGCACCAAAGCGCAAGGCGACTTACTCCGGAGCCACAGGCGGCGCTAGCAGCATGTAGTCTCACATATCAAGAATCGCGCAGGCTATTTCGTACAAGCAGGGAAATATAAGGTGTGTCCCATTCACATGCATATATGCAATAATATATATGTCTATCATAGCATGCTCTGATATGATGTTTATCTTTGATGTCATGATATGCAGATGCCACTCTGATCTACAAGAAGGGGGGAGGTGAAGATCACCGTGGTCGTGATCAAGGCAATCATAGAGCGCAGGAATGCACATGGGAAAGGGATGGATGGCTGGTCCATCAATTGCCCCGATAATTGCAGTAAAGGGTGCTTGTATGAAGGTGCGATAAATGCACGTAATGCAGATTGTGGTTTGAAATTTTGTGAGTGTCGATTAAACATCACTTACAGTTGCATTCATGCTGCTATCTATGTTTGGCATGCGTGAAGGTGGTGACAGCCACACGGACTTTAATGCCAGGAAGGGAGGCGTGATCTAGCAAGTCTGAAAGATGCAGAGGCATGGCATACAGCTGCGCGGCAAGCGGTTCTCCGTGATGCTGCGACTTGGATCCGGGAGCATGGCTGCATCATCGACTATCACTGCCATGGGACCGCGGTGTAGCACAGTCACATCGCAGTCAAGGATGCAGCGAGGCGTCGCTGCAACAAGCACAAGAAGGACGACAGAGCACGAGGTGGATTGTCACGGGTCATGCCGACACTGCAGCACATTCACGCCAAGGCCGTGCTGGGGGTCGGGTTGGCACATATTTGGCAGCAGAGCACATGGCGCACCGGCGTAAGCAATCAGACAGCTAGATCTTTAGCCAATACAAGTTTGCAGCACATCCATGTAATTCAAACATGATCCCATTCCATATTGTCCGATGCATAGGGCCGCACACAGCATTGCAGCGATGCAGTCCCAGAGACCGAGCGATCGTCATAGGTAAAGCAAATGAATTACAAGGCAGTCCAGTCATGTGCCGCGGCACAAGCCAGGTCCACATAACGGTGAAAAACTAGTTGACCGTCAATGTCTCTCACATTTCTTATCCTTTCATGCACATGGTGCGTGAAATGGTTATCTATCGCATTCGCACATGTTGGTGTTTCACGCCAGCGCGACTTATCATATCCACACCAGGGTAAGAAGTCGGAAGCTCTATCTTTGCACTGCGTACTTCAGACAGACAAACAACACTGAGCATAACGATAACTGCCTGCCTAACCCACATCGCAACATGCTCACCCACACAGCCCGTCAGTCGCCGCTCAACAATGATTAACTTCGCTGGTGGGAAAGGGATAACCGTAGGGAAGCATTTCATATTCCACCAAGCTGGTGGCTTGCCCTCCCCCCTATCACCTTATAGGTATAGCCCTCATCTTATAGGTATAGCCCTCCTTATAGATATTGCCCTCCCCCTACCCCCCTATATTTGGAACTGGCACAAGTCCTCTACGGCTAAAAACTCCGGAGTCCAGAAGGCTGTGCGCCTATTTGGGATCTTATGTGTAGGGAAGTGCTTCCACCTTGAGTCCTCTTCGAAAGTTTGGTGGAAGGAGTAGAGCATGGGCACCGCCAGTGCGTCACTCCCAACGCCCTCGGCGCCCTCAACTTCCGGTGAATCACTTAGGCAAGCTCCGCTCTGCACGCCCGCTCGTCGCTCAGGACGATCCGGACACTTAAGGGGGTGTCGCAGGCCGTGCATCGGCCGTGCGCGGGGGGTAGGTCGTTGAGTCGCTCAGCGGCGCAGCGCACGCATCATCGCCAAGAACCAGACATAATGCACATGCACACGACAATATATGTGCACACACCACATGTCACACAGGGGGTCGACACATATTCTGACCGGCAGAAACTTTGATATGGTTCTATACTGCCGGATTCTGAAGTTTGACTAGGGCGGGTGCGCCGAATCTGGTCCTGGAATCACTTTGACCGCGAGGGGAGGAGGGTCGCGGTTAGGCATAAAGTCGCTCGAGTGCGCACTGTGACTCGCCCGCGCTTACTTGACAGGCTTCGGCCGTGCTCCGCCTGGATGATGGCGAAAACCACCGTGGCGGCAGGCTTTAGTGTCCTCGAGACGTTGTGCCGGGCCTTGAGTGACGGAACCGTGTATGCTCGCCCCACAAGTGGCGGGCGTGCGGCGGGTGATGGCCAGCTGACTGTTCCGGGCGCGTAAGCATACAATTATGCGGGCCGCTGCATGGCTACTAATGTGCCGATACCGGTACCCTACAGTTAGCCGTGGGCATGCGTCCAGCCCTCCTCCCCCTCAAGAATACGGCGCTTGGAGTTGCGACGCCCCATGCCGCACCAGTGCTCGGCGCCGGCGGCTCACATCGTGTGGGGGTGGGTAGGAGCTAGTCACTGGCGCTCACGCGGCTGCGATGCATATGGTTAACTGCCCGCCCGCACTGGGAAGAAAGTGTCAACGGGACTTGCAGCAATTCAGCCGGCGGTTTGAGGCCGTTGGCCGTTGCGTCGCCACGGAGCTTGTGACACGTTAAAGTACAGTGTGGCGAAAGTGCCACACGATTACGGGTTGCCGCGCTCGGCGCGATGTGTGTACAATGTACTGTGAGGGTAGCACATGCTACTGGTAGCCTTGATACTGGTAGGAATTACGGAACGCGCGCAGCCGGGCACTCCAGTGCGACTACCCAGCATAGCAGAAAAGTGGCGATTACACGGTAGATACGGCGATTACAAGCCCATTCCGTGGGGAAATCACGATTACGGACCATTACAGTGTAATTACGGGACAAGCTGGGAGGCTAGTGTGGGTTATACATATGTATTCAAGTCGGATGCTTTAAGGAACGCCCGAGCACTAACCGCAGCGGCCGTAGCCTCTATGGACGCAATATCCAATTCCCGCATCATCGGTGCAGTCGCCACCCCAGGTGGGGGAGTTTTTACCCACCCCAATAGGGTACCATTTATTGAGTACGGTTTGTAATTTATTTGCGCCGCTAGTTCTATCCATATCCCATACTTCACGCCCGTAGGTCAAAACCGTTAGTACACATGTTTTAAAGACAGATACACGCGCATTAATAGGTCGGCATTATGTCCCGTCCACCGACTAATACCGAATCGAGCGCCTCAATTGCGCGTTTACCCTTCGTAATCCGGTCGTATACCATGTGCCGCATACCAAAATCCGAGTTAATGACATACCCAAATACCTATATTCATTTACAACCGGTACCTGCCCCCCCCCCCCCCCCCCCCCCCACCCCCCAAGCCGCCATCGCGCAGCTTGTTCGCGTAACGCGGTCTCGTCGGAATGTCGGCCTAATGCCATCACCCGTCACTGCCATGACGAGGGCTTTTGCCGGGCCATTTTACAATGGGACGAGATTCGCATCTGCCGGTGAGTTTCTTGGACATACTCGTTGCAAATCCCCCGCAGCTCGTTGTACACAAGCCGGTGGTCTTCAGAGGCCAAGAAGGCCCGCAGCATGTTCATCGTGCTGTCGTCCCCGCCCCTCCTCTGCAGTCTGAGGTCATCGGGTACTGCGGATCGTGCATGAGGTGTTAGAGGTCGTTGGCAGACAAGGACGAAAACACGAAACGGGTGGGAAACGGGGCGGGTGTCACCACTCATGTCGAGATGCGCGACGGCGAGGTGCGCTTAACGCAGCCCACGGCGCCATGATGAGAGATGCGAGCGAAGATGCGAGTCCGCGTACCGTTGAAGTCGCCCCTGGGAGAGGGTCCAAAGGTGGCACACCTTGAGGCTTGGGGGGTCAGGCTGAGGCTCGCGGTGAGGCAAAGGCTGCGAATCTCCGGCCCCAGGCCATGGCGGTCCGCTTCGGTTGCCCACCGCTCGGCTGCAGAGGCCTGATGATTGGGCTGAGTCGTACGTAATGGCGCCCGGGACGCCCTCCTGCCCGAACGCAAGTGCATCTGCGGAGAATCTTGCGCCATGGGGGTCACTAGGAGTGTGTCGAGAGCCCTCGTTGGTTCAAAACCAAGTGCAGCCGCAGATGCCCCGCCACATGACTTTGCAAGCGGGCAGAGGTGCGTTTTGCTTTGCGAGGATGGTCTGCCATGCTTTTGTGCACCGAGAAGCGTTAAGATGCCCTAAAGAACACAAGCGCGAGGAAGCCTGCGAGTGGTAGATGAGTGAAAAGCACAATGGCGGCGTGGCATTCGAGGCAAGAAAAACGGTTAGCATGGAAGGGTAGCGACGCATCTAGTCAAAGGGCGGCGGACATGCGTGTAGTATAGCTGAATCTCACATCATATATGGTGCGGGTTCACTTCACTAGCTAGGTGAATAGTACCTCGTACGGTGTTGGCAAGAAGAGGAACTTGTCAAAGCCCAGTTTCACAGTACATGCGTACAGTATTAGGCGTAACTCAAATTTGCACCCCCCAAAAGGGGTACAATTTTGAGTTAAGGGGGTGCAATTTTGCGTCCAGAAATGTGCCCATTTTGACTCAATAATTGCCCTTTTCCCAAACCACATCTACGCCAAAGAGACCGTCATGGACGAGCCTTCCGAGAGTACATCCCTCCCCTTCCTCCCAATCCCACTGCGACCGTCCTTATGGGTTGTTGTGCTGACGGTGCACCTTTTGATGTACGGGAAGCAAGGGAGCGTGAGAAACTACCTCGCTCGGTACTTTTTACAGAATGAGGGGAAGGACGACTAAGGAGATAGGAAGAAGGGAGTATTGCCGAGCGCGAACCGACTCGCGAAGGCCCTCGACCGTGACGAGGCATGGCAGTAGAGCGAGCTCGGGAGGTACTACCAAGCCGGCAAGTGCCCCCCTCCTTGATGATGTTATGTGATGCTCAAGGGCGAAGAAGAGGTATGCGGTGACTCCGCACTCGGAAGCCGCAGGTGAGTCGCGTTTGTTTTCGCACTTGTTCGATTGCAAAGCCACCGCCGCCGCGACAATAGTAAGCAATCAACCAGCATACTGGCTTTCACAGTTGTTGTGTTAGACCCCCGCCCAGTCCCTGCGTTTGGCGGTAAGCCGATCGTATCAAGTGTTCAGGCAACAAGGCTGAACAACAAGGTCGTGTCGTTGTTGCCGCTGGCGGCGGGCACCGATGCGTCGCCAAAGCTCCACGGCTTGGTGGGCGTGCTAGCGCAGCAGCAGAAGAGGGCGGGCGGCATCATCAAGCACAACACCAATGCGGTCAAGCACCTTGCCGCCACGCAAGACGTCCCCGGCGACAACGTCGATGAGGGCAGTAGCCCGGAGCCCCCGGCTAAGAAGGCCGAGCAGCCCGCCAAGCCGGCGGCTGGAGTGCCGGCCCGGGGCCGGGGTGGTGCCGGGGCCATGGCGGGCGGTGGGGCGTTCGGTATCGCGGGTCGGCCGCCAGGCCGCCGTAGCCGCTACCTCCACCCGCGAGCAGCAGGCCGGCCACCGTGGCGGTCCCGGCCGAAACCGGATGTAAATGATTTATTTTGCCGCGCACCTCGCCGCCCAGTGCCGCGCGGCCGCTCACTGGCACTGCCGCGCGCACGATGAGTGATATGCGCCCGATGGTTATTACGAGTATGTCACGGAATGACTACATACGAGTGCCAGTATGCTGGCAAGATTAAAGTATAAATACAAGGTATTACAGTATAATTACGAAGTGGTGCGGGAGCCTAGTGATGTCTACGGAGAAGTAGTCCCGGTCGGCCTCCGCCATGCATAGGGCGTAGAACCCGTGCTTGAGGTCGAAGGAGAACGTATAGTCGCCCTTCTTGGTGAGGTGCATGAGGCCCATAAGGGTCTCCATCCGGATGCGCTTGCGGACGCACTAGCGGTACCGGTCTATGAGTCGGCCCTAGCTGCAGGAGCGGTACCGTGGCGGCGTTTGGCCTCGGTCATCGGGGAGATGCAGTGGTGTTGTGCCGTTTTACTCCGAGGGCATGCATATTTGATGGCGTTATCCGCAGCGCGAGACACGCTCCTTACCGGCCAGACGTCGAGCCCGACGGACGAATGGGACCCGGACGAACTGTGCAACGTCGGCGACCCCGCCCGCCATCACTTAATTGCGTCGGTGGTTGAATCTGCTACACCGCGGGTGTGCGGTGCCGTCTTTTCGAGGCGTGCAGTCCGAGGACGTCCTGGTACTCGCGCGACCGTTTCTCGTGGGCGATGATGGCCCGGGAGCGCTCTCGAACAAGTCAGTTTTACATTTATTGCCGAACTATGCGGAATTGTGGATACCATTATTTGCACTAGATCCGACCTACATGAACCGAAGGTATATATCGGGAGTGCTTCATCCCTTTCACGATTTCGAGGTCATTACTTCGGACGCAACGGTTTTTGCGGGTGGTGTCTGATGGCGTAATGAACGGATGCAATACGACCTTACGCGTCAACATCTGACGCGAACGAATCTCGGCGGGTCGTCAAATATGCGGGAACTACAATACATGGTGCCGGACACTTTACACAAAGTGGGGCCATGTGTACGTGGTAAACGCATGTTGTTCCGTCTGGACAACGAAGCAGCGGTCTAGACGATCAACAAGGGTGGTTCAACGTACCTCCACGTCAACATATTGATGATATCGCGTTCCACACAATGTGCCAGACGTACAACCTGCATGTAATGGCACGGCACGTTCCGGGTAAACATAACGGTCTGGCGGACGGCCATTCCCGGTTAAAGGGGCGGCTAGACGATAAAGACTTGCAGTTGCCGCGCGCTATCAACCAGCGGTTGCTCGCCGAGGTCGGGCCCTTCGACGTCGATACATGCTCCGCCCCCCTTGGCCGCAACGCCTCCGGCAAGGTCTTTTGGTCGGCAGTCGATTGATGTCTACATACGTCATCGATGGCGACACCAACATGTTTACCGCAACCCGCCGTTCGCGATTCAAAGCGATTCTTGCTCATTCTTTGGCCGAAATTCATACGGCCCCCGCCAGGACGACATCACTCGTTCAGTCAACATGTTTTCGGCACCATGGTGGAAATTGCTCGTTGGGGCCCGCATCGTGGGCTACTCTGGCGCTACTACGCGATGCGAGAGCAACCGGTGCCGCAGCAGCGCGTGTTTTGGCGGCCCCGGCGTCGTGCTAATTAATTTCCCCGCTGTGTCGTATGAGGGCAGCGTCCCGCAGGACGTCGACTTGCTTCGCCTGTCAAGCAAGCGACACGCGGACTTCATATTGCTGGGCGGATTGTGGGACGGCTTCGTGCGGGACATGCGCATGGCAAGAAGACACCGGTGCGCCTAAATGGTTTATATGCACAACGTGCAATTTGCCAGCTGGTCACTCTGCGGAATAACTGGACGAGGCTGGGGCAATTGGCGGACAATCTGGACGCACAAAGCCTCAGGACGTCATGTAAGGCAACTTCTGCGGCATCTCTGGCCATTTTCAGCGGTTATGCTGCATGGCCGCTAGAGGTGTGTCAGCCCTTCCTGCGACAGTGGGACTGCCTCGGACATTTATTGCACACTGCATTTTGGACTTAAACACCAGCCTACAACGGTAGGAGCTCGAATAGCCGCGGCCAGTGACTGTCATGGGCGCTAGTTTTGGTAGCTGTCACGCGTCGGTTGGTCGCTGCCAAACCACGGTCAAGAGGCGGCGGTCAGAGAATTGCTAAAGTTGGTGGCCTGGCGGGCTGCACGTAAGCCCGGCAAATGCTTAGCTCTTGCCTTGGGCGAATTCCGCGATATCTACATGCGGGGTTTCAACCTCAGCCGGACTTATGGTTTCCACCAGCACTTGTGCTTAGTTTTTCTAAATCTACGCTGCTTGCGAAGGGGGCGGCTTACAACGCAGCTTCGGATAAACTATCATATCGTCAAGGATGGCCCATATCATTTGCATCAGCCTCACATGTGCAGATTTGCAGAGACACGCACTCCCCGGATTATTCGTATCTGCATTGATGTCGATAAAAATGTGGACAAGAGGCAAGAGGATTTTGCTTATCCAGCGAAGCGTCGATTTTTCGGCGGTGAGCTTTATTGCCGTACGTACCCGTATAGTACAGCGGATCGGGCCTATAGGTGCATGACTAAAGCGCTTATCTACTGGCATGTACTACTAAGTACTATATAATCCACCCACCCGCCAACTGTCCTTAATTACACAGCCGTCCGATTACGATCTCACGGTTGGGAGGCTATGAGTACTGGTACTCGCTACTCGCTGCTTGTAATGGAAAAAAAACTCTGGTACTCCAAAGCGCTGGCAGTGCGAACGCTCGCTGCTGGTACTGGTGTGAATTACAAAAACGGCAGTAACAAATCCACCTACTGCTAAAAGTAGTACTAGAAAATCAACACATCAAGCCGCCTAAAAGCGGCATGCATCCCGCGTGAGGCGGGATGGATGAGTGAGCTGGTACTGGTACTCGCTACTCGCTGCTGGTACCGCTGGTATTGGTACTGGTACTCGCTACTCGCTGTTGGTAATGGAAAAAAACTCTGGTACTTCAAAGTGTTGGCAATGCAAACGCTCGCTGCTGGTAGCGACTACTTCAAAGCGTTGGCAATGCAATTCATGGAACTGTAGGCCAGTGATATAGAACCCGTTCTTTTAAAATTTTCTGAAAAATCGACGCATCGTTGATTCAACTGTCAAGTTAGTTCATATTCTAGACGACATCGAATCATTGCAAATCGAACCGGTGCAACTGCTAGAATAATACCTGAAGGTATTCCGGCCCCCGACGGGCGGGTACTTGCTCACACCACCGATTGCACCTGGGCTGAGGCCGGCTACATTTAATGGCAAGCCTTATGCTGGATTTTCTGTAGCATTGAGCCAGCAAATTGCCGGGCGTATCCCGACGTGGCAACCCGGACCGCGGACTTGGCACGGGCTTTCAGCCAGGAGGTCGCTCGACACTTGGTTGTGGATCCCATATACCGGAGTCGGCGGTTGTGGGCCATTGGCCATGCACAGAAGATGCGATGGATGCGTGTTTTCGCACATATGTAGCACATATTCTGCTGTTGATTTGTAATTTACAATTACAAGCCAACATTCAAGGCCGCGTCGTCGCGCGGCGCGCGGCACGCACGCTTAAATAACCTCGTACCGTCGTGCCGTGCACGAGAGCGCTGCATTAGCCTACAAGGGCGAGTTTCACCGGTGGAATATCTTCTTCACTAACAATGCCCAGCTTCACGCAGCGCGTACACGCCGGCGTGCTCCACATGACATGCGAAGGGTTACTTTGGGGCGGCGGCCCACCATGCAGCATTTCTGATATAGCTCGATGGACGGTACAAGGCGCTCCTATCTAGCTTCCCGGCGGCGACCTCGCCGCTGATGACGCTACGTAACACGCACCTCCGTACATGTCGGCGTACACTACTTGGCTGATCCAGCGGGTGTTAAAACGGGTGTTTGAACGGGCGCCGTTATCTACGGCATAACCTAAAAGTCTGTGAGTGGAGGCTGTTGCTAGAAGTCAGGTCTAAGGTATTGGCTGCTCTTCGATAATCCAGCGAAGCGTCGATTTTTCGGCGTTGAGCTTTGTTGTTGTACGGGGACCCGTATAGTGTGGATCGGGCCTATAGGTGCATGACTAAAGCGCTTATCTACTGGCATGTACTACTAAGTACTATAATCCACCAGCCCGCCCGCCCGCCCGCCCGCCCACGGTTCTTAATTACACAGCCGTCCGATTACGATCTCACGGTTGGGAGGTACTGGTACTGGTACTCGCTACTCGCTGCTGGTAATGGAAAAAAAATGGTACTCGCTAGTCGTCACAAGCGCGCTTATCTGCTGACATGTACTACTAAGCGGCGCTTCGCGCCGGGGATTTGTGGAGGTGCCCCTACCTCTTGGGTTGAGCCTGGTGCGGAATGCGGGCCGCTTTTAGCTGGCTTGTACAGTAGTGTTGATCTTGTAACACTGTTGTTTCCGGGTAATAATGCTTTTAGCGTTAGATTTGTCAGTAATTTATTTTTCAAAAGAGACGTATTATTTTGTAAAACAGATTAAATCTGCAAGCCGCGTAAAAGCGGGCCGCTGACTACTGGTGTGCATTACAAAAAGGCCGGTACCCAACCCACCGCTAAAAGTTGTATTACCCAAAAAAAAAAAAAACTGCACTGCAAGATCAGCAATACAGTACAAGCCGCCTACAGGCGGCCCGCATCCCGCACGAGGCCGCGCAGGTCGGGCCGGTCGTCAGGTCTACGGGGCGGGCACGCCGCGAATCGCCACGCCCGCCGCCTGTACCGACACCGGACGCCGGACGCCGTCGTTCGACCGTCGCCCGTCCGTCGACGGACGCCGGGCCCCGGGTCGGCGGACTGCCCCCGCACCGCGGCGACCCCTTTTTACAGCATCATTTTACAGCAAATACATTCTGCTGCTAGCTCATGTAATTTATACTCGGACCACCGTACATATAGTCGCTAGTGCCTCGGGCAAAAATGTTGTATATATACAACATTTGTTGTATATATACAACAAAAAGTATGGGCCCAGTGCTATGGGCAAAACTGGCATGATGACCACCAGGGCGTCAGGGGAGGTCCCCCAAGCGCCAAATAGTATACTTAAGTTGACCCGGGCCCGCTGGAGTCCGCATATCGGCCAGCACAAGGCGGCCCCCACCACCCACCCACCTCTCCACCATGAGGAAACCTATCGAGATCAACAGCCGTGTGGCCGCCCGTCGAGGGCCATTTGAACCCGCTGCCCTTGGCAGAGTACGCCAACAGAGGGCCTTGAAGTTTGGTAACGTCGTCGAGTCGGTCGCCAACAACAAGTTCCGCATCAGGTGGGATGACGGCACAGAGTCATGCGAGACCACCAACGTGCTGAAGCTGCAACCCACCGGCGCTGGCGCCCTGCCCCAGGTGTGTCTCCTCTACCACCATGCACTCGTCTAATACCTTGCCTGGACAGTATGTCGTCGGCTTGTGATAATTTTGTCGACGTGTGTGGGTGGCGCGGCCGTGCGACTGCGTCTGTCCGAGGCACGGAATTTGAATTTTTTTCAAATATTACAAAGACAACTGACTCGCCTACGCCCCGCAGGCCAGAGCACTGTCGACGGTCCCCTTCACGGAGCCGAGACAAGCTATGCCCTGCCCGTCACCTCCCGTTCGCCCCGGAAGTGTCCATGGTGTCGTGGCGCCTCTCGCGGCGGCGCCGGATGTCCGTCGTGCCTCAGTGCCAAACCCCAAGTCCCGCCAAAACCCCGTGCCACAGCTCCTCGTCGCCGATCCTGCTCCGTCACCCGGCGCCTCGATTCCTGTGACAGAGGTGCTTGACCGACCGGATATACCACTATATCCGGATAGTCCAGACCGAGTCTACACCTGACGGTAGCGTCACGGTACGGCTGGCTGTACAGTCGGCGGCCGGGTCGGCTGGCTGCTCCGCTGCATCGGCCGCTACCTCGTCGCGCGCCACTCCTGGTTACGACGTGTTTAGCCCGCGCGCCGCGATTGGCTACGATGGCGACGACCCGAACGTCGATTGCGACGACCCGAAAGAGCTGTACTACGAGACACCAGAGGCGTCCGAGGAGGTAGTGAACGAGAGTGGAGGCGCCGACAGTGACGACGAGCAGGAAGGGCTGGGCGGGCAAGATCTCCCACTCGACTGCCCTGTTCAGAGCCTTCTGGTCGAGCCTATCACTGGCACCCCCTACACAGTGATACTGTCTACCACTGGCGCTGGGCGCCAGACTGTTACATGGACGGTATGTGGCCCAGACTACGACCCCCCCATCACCACTGAAGACCGTGCTGCTGACCTCATGCGTGCTGCTGGAGGCGAGGCTACTGGATTGCGAGGCGGGCTTCCCTACAGAGACGGAGCCCTGGACCTACTCGCCCTCTGGCTGAAGCTCTACCCTGGCGATGTGGTTCAGGACCTGGAAAAACTGAACGACTACGCGCTTCGGACACGTACTACCTTCCGCCCGGTCACTAAGTCTGAGTGGGTGAGATTCTGGGGACTGGTGCTAGCAGCGAGGCAGTTCAACCAAAAGGGCAAGGCGCTTTGGGCCGACCATACCGAGGCCGACGGTATCCGCGAGGCTCCCAACTTCCAGAAGTACATGCCGCACTGGCGGTTCGAGCAGATCCGTGCCCTGGTTCAGCAAGTTCAGCAAGTTCAGCAAGGCGGCACCTGGAGCTGGCCCAGACACATGGCAGATGTTCACTCAGATGGTGGAGGACTTCAACCGCAACAGGATGATGATGCTGGTGATGGGGGTGTGGATCACCTTCGACGAGGCCATGAGCGCGTACCAGCCACGCTCCACCAAGACTGGCGGCCTACCCAACATATCCTTCATCAAGCGCAAGCCCAAGCCGTTGGGCACTGAGGGCAAGACGGCGTGTGATTGTGCGACTGGTGTCATGATTCATTTTGAGATCGAGGAGGGCAGGGATGCTATGAGGCTGAAGGAGCACGCACCTGAGCTGGGTGTGACTGCCGCCTGCACCCTGCGGATGGCTGAGCGATCTGCTCCTGCAGGCGCGACTGTGCTGGGCGACAGCTGGTTTGCATCTGTCAAGGTACAACAACATAGATATCAATTCAGTACAATGCATGCCTGCATGTGAATGTGTGAAACTGATTATTTTGTTGGATGGTTGTGACAGGCCGCAGTCGCTGTGGGCAAGACAGGCCGGCACTTCATTGGCTGTGTCAAGACATCCCACTCTCTGTACCCCAAGGCCTACCTGGAGTCACACCTGAAGGACAAGCCCGCCGGCAGTCGCATGGTTCTCCGCTCCACTGTTGAGGGTGTGGGCCTGATGGCAATCGGGTACAAGTACAACAGGAGGAGGGTGTTATTCTTTCTGGCTACGGAGGGAGCTGGGGGGGTGCACGATGGCGAGCCGTACGTTCAACGTTGGGCTGACGACCTCAACAACATCACCACCAGGCACATACCTCGTCCAGACGTGGTCTCGCAGTACTTCGCTCGGAGCCCGCGCGTCGACAACCACAACCAGAGCCGCCAGCACGACCTGATGTTGGAGGAGCTGTGGCTGACGCAGGACTGCTGGTTCCGCCTGCACACCACCATGGCCGGCATTCACGTCACCGACTGTTGGAAGCTCGCGAAGCACCACCTCCCGAGGCACCACCCACTCAAAGAGTCAACCGCTGTCAACTTCGCCGACCTGATGTGCAAGGCCCTGATATACAATGGGCTGACAGGGGAGGTGGAGCCGACTCGCAGGACCGAGCGCGTACTGGCCGACATCACCAACGAGCCACCCCCGCTGCCTCACAGCATCATGCACCTCGGCAAACGCCCCGGCAATGACAACGCCACCAAGCAAGCCCGCTGCACTATGTGCCGTGTGGACGACGACAATGTGGGTTGGACGTCCTACAAGTGCCCGGACTGCGACATCCCTTTGTGCATTCCGAGCAAGAGGCGCAAGGGCGTCGCATGCTGGACCCGGCACCGCCGCATGACCGCCCAACAGCTCGCGGTTTACGGCGTCAACCGCCGCGCGGACTAGGCCGCCACCGGGCAACCCTCCCCGTACCCAAACCCCGTACCTCAAGACCTTCCTTCCCCGGTCGGCTGGCGGCTGTTGGTTGCTCCTCCGCAGTGCCCTGGCCGGAACCGGTGGTGTGATGCTGGTTCAGCGAGCTACAGCATCTTAGAGGGCGACGCTTCTGTTAGCAGCGCGGCCCGCGTAGTATTAGTAGTATGTAATTAAAATCCGTCAATGATGCCGACGCGACCCGTGTTGTATACTCGTGTTGTATATATACCATACAACATATTTGCCCGAGGCACTAGTCGTTGTTATAAATAAAGAGGGCGAGTCTCGCTTGCTGATTCAGCAGTAAAAACGCGCTGCGGTACCGCGTTATTTTGGCGTTTTAGACGAATATATGACGTGCCTGGGCTAGAATACACGCGCATCCATTCAGAATCTTGTCGTACACGGACCAGTGCCTAGAAATCAAACGAGCAAAGATCGAACGTATGACGGTTCATTCACGAAGACGCAGCACACGAGGACGGCGGAGGACGGAGGACGGACGCCTAAAAATCCGTGATAAAACCGTATTGTAACCGGTATCGATTCTCTCGTATTCCAGGCGATTTCGGACGCGGCTCTCCTTTTCCTCCGCTCAACCCAAGAGGTAGGGGAACTAAGTACTATAATCTGGTGGAGCCCGCTACTGGTTTTTTTGTTTTTTCCCGCCCCCGGGACAGAACTGGCACCAGTGAAACCAGGGGACCCCTGGTGAAACCCTTGCAGCGTCTCTACGACGGCCGCTACTGGTACTCGCTACTCGCCACTGGTATAAGGATTAAGGATTACCATTAATAAACCCCCTTTTCGGCCATTACTCGCTACTGCTCGCTGCTGGTAATGGAAAAAAAAACTGGTACTCGCTAGTCGTCACAAGCGCTTATCTACTGACATGGACTACTAAGTACTATAATCCGGTGGAGCCGCCGCTCGAAACGCTGCGCCAGATGACTTCTATGCAAGCCACACGCGAGTTCCTAGTCGCTACTTCAAAGCGCTGGCAGTGCAACTCATGGAACTGTAGGCCAGTGATATAGGACCCGTTCCTTCAAAATTTTCTGAAAATTCGACGCATCGTTGTTTCAACTGTCAAGTTAGCACTTCATACTGAATATCGTTGCAGCTACAGCCGGCACCTCAGCTAAAACTTGCCAAAACTTGCTTGCTAAAACTATTGTGCGGCAGGGAGCAAACACTGCAGTGTACTGTGTTCAAATCTCAAATGATAAGTGTGGCCGAGCGCTTTCAAAAGTGTATTCGAGGGGTGTTGACCCCATACGGGTTCGAACCGCAGACCTTGGCGTTATTAGCACCACGCTCTAACCAGCTGAGCTATGGGGTCATACTGGGCAAGATCAACATTTTTAATTCTTATACTCCCCTTCCTAGACAGACTTTGATAACTATTTTTCCTAACTTTTCTGGGTGTCTTTATCATTATCGCGACCACGGTCCTATACAGTGCGAATGATAAGTTATCATTCCGTCATCACCGCCGCCCGTACAGGATAGCGGATTCGCGCGGGGACCGTGCCGGGCAGCGCACCCGGCATCGCCCGCACTCCGCATCCTCCACCCAAACCCACTTGCCGACACCTCCTCGGCCCAGTCAAGCGCAGCGACTCCCGCCTCGCCCGCACGACACCGAAGATGAGCAACGAACTGTGGGATTACGGTGGCGTAGGGGACGAGAACCACGAGCTGGAGGCGGATGAAGGCGGGGACGGCAGCGACGGCGAAGCCTGCGGAGATGCCGGCGGCGATGGCGCTACCAGCGAACAAGCGGGCGAGGACGCTCCTTTGGGCTGCGCCTACGGGTGCGCACAGGCGGGGCACGCGGGCGGGGATCTCGAGCTGATGGTCCGCAATGGCGGTCCGACGGGGTGGCAGAGGCGACAACTACAGGCGGGCGGCGGCCACAGGGGCGTTAAAAACGTACCGTACGGGACGGAAAAGTTATCATTATCTGTAATGATCACTCCAGCGCTCTTCAATCCCGAGCAGCTTCGGGATTGAAGAGCGCTAAGTTATCATTACAGGAATGATAATTACAGATAATGATAACTTTTCCGTCCCGTACGGTACGTTTTTAACGCCCCTGTGGCCGCCGCCCGCCTCTGGCTGTGGCGTGGCCGGTGGGGGTTCAGCACCGTGGGGCGTCCTCTGGCCCCTCCAGGCCCCTCTGCGAGGGGGTCTCCCGTGGGGGTCGCGGTCCCGGCGGGGGCGGCGGTGGTGGTGGGCGCGATGGCGCGGGTGCAGTCGTCGACGCCCGGCGGGGGCGTTGACTGGCAATTCCGGTGTTGCGATGGCGGCTGCGGACGCACCTGCCGGCGGCCAGCCCCCTTGTGCACGCACGTGAACCACGGGATGGAGTCCGACGACCCGGAGGTAGCTGCCATGCACCTCGCCTACGCTACGACTTTCGACCCTTCTGTGTATCTGCGGTGCGTCCCACGAGACGGCTGCCCGCGCTCGGGCCACCACGTGTTCCATGGCGCGCAAGCGGCGGCCCGTGCCGCCACCTGCCAGTTCTGCAGCCCCCCTCCTCCCACGGCTCCGCCCCCCGGTGTGGCTCTCCCGGCGTCGGCAGCTGGCGTGCGGGCGCTGCAGCGCCAGCACGCGCCGGCTCCTGCCTCAGCCGCTCATGATGCCGCTCTCGCGGCCACCGCTCGGTGGTGCGCTACCAGCGATGTCTACCGCAAGATGCCCCGTACGCCGCTGCGGGGCACGGCTGTCGGCGTCTGTCCCGCAGCTCGGCCTGTCCTCTTCCCCCTGCTAGACCGTACGCTGGCCTATGCTGACCGCTTCCCTCCTACCGACGACCGGTCGTACGGGGCCGAAGGCGCTGTCTGCGTATTTGCGGGGCTACTACTGCGACCCTACCCATCCAGCAGCCCCGCAGTTGTGCGGAAATTGGCGGAGCGGCGATTGCGGCTGTGGGAGGCAGGGGATGCTGTGCGCGCCGGCTTCTCGGTGTGCGGGATGCAGCAACTGTGGCGCGAATCGCGGGATGGCAGCGAGTTACATAATTACCAGATGGAGGCGGGTGAGCTGCCGACGACCACATCTCGGAGTGCCCGCCGACGGAAGCGCCGGCGATCTGCGAGGGCGCGGGCGGCTGCTGCTGAGGCTGCGGAAGGGGGCGCCGATGCTGCGGCTGATGGGGTGCCGCCGGCGGTGGTGGATGCTCACCGCCGGGCGGCGAAACTCACCGCTGTGCAGGAGCTGCGCCGCGCTCGCCAGGCGCTGGACACTGCTGACCTCGGCATGGTGTCTGATGCCGCTGCGGCGCTCCCTGCCCTCGATGCCCTCCATCCGCCCCCTGCTGCCACCAGCCCGGAGTACTCTCCCCCCGAAGAACCGCCGGACCTGCAACGGGCGCCGCCGTCGTGGGGCGACAATGCGGATGAGGTTATGCGGTGGGGGGAGGACCAGCGGCGGGTTCTGCGTCGTGCACCCCGCCTTTCCGCAGGGCATGTGGACTGATGGCGTTGGGAGCACATCAGGGACCTAGACGTACCTTCATGGCGCCTGTGGGTGAACCGCTGCCTGGCGGGGCGGTGCCACTCGCGCACTGCGGCTTTCTTGGCGAGTGGCTCCGTCTTTGCGCTCCACAAGGACGACCCCGCCGCGCGCGAGGAGCGGGAAAAGCGCGGCGAGCCGCTGCGAGTACGCCCGCTCGGCGTCGGCTCCGTGCTGGAGCGCCTGGCCTCCGCCCACGCTCTGGGGCAAGTGGGTGCGGATGCGCGGGAGGTCATGGGCCCAGTGCAACGCAGCTTTCAGTCGGGAGCTGGCTGTGAGACGGCGTATATGAGCATGCGGGTGGCGCTGCAACTTTTCGGCGGGCGTGGTACTGGTGGGAAATGACTACTACTCCTGGATATTCGGAATGCCTTCAATGAGGTATCCCGGGGTGCGATACTTTACGGCTTGCTTCAGCACCCGCGGCTACATGGCCTGATCCCTTTTTTCCAGATGTTGTACGATCGCCCTAGCGACCTGTACTACTACGCGACGGATGATCCCGGTACTTTGCGCGCCACCCTACAGTCTCGTACGGGTGTACGCCAGGGTGATGTCCTGGCCCCGCTATACTTCTGCCTCGCTATCGCGGGCCCAGTCCAAGCGGTTGTGGCTCGTACCGCCGCTGATACTTTTTGCCAGAGTTTTGCGGATGATTGCGGCGCGGCCACTGCCGCGGCCCACGTTCCGCGCGTTTTCGACGAGTACTGCACGGAGCTTTCCAAAGTCGGACTGGTGGTACAGGACAGTAAGACGCGGTACGTTCGTCACCCCGGCGACAGCGAGTCCGAGTTGCGGACAGTACGGGAGAAGTTGACCCCGGGAGGATTTCGGACCCCGGCCGATGATCCTGTCCAGGATGGCGCCGTGTACCTGGGTGCTCCTATTAGCCATTACCCCGAGTGGATGACCGGCGCGTTGGGGCGGCGCCGGGAGGCCCACGCCACACTGTTGGAGCGCATCGCCTCCTTTGGCACGTCGGGATACGGCTGCCACCATGGGGCCATGCGGTTGCTGGTCGTATGCGCGGTGCGGCAGACTGGCTTCCTCAGCCGCATGATGCCGCCGTCGGAGCTGGACCCTTTCTTGGAGGCCGTGGACGCCGCCAACATTTCGGCTGCGTTTTCGCTGCTTGGCCTGGACGCTTGCGACCAGTCTACACCGCGCATGGAGGCTGCAATCGTTCAGATGAGTATGCCCGCGGATTTCGGCGGTCTGAATCTGGCATTGCTGCAGTCCGAGGCCCCTGCGGCGTTTTATTCCGCGCAATCGGTTGTCCTGCCAAAGCTGGTACGGGAGTACGGGCCCGCCCTTGGCCCCTTATACGAGGCGGTCCGCGCCGAGGTGTCGTCCGTGGCTACGAGTGCTTTGCCATGGGCGCGTGAGACGCGCCGCGTGTACGAGACTGTTCGGGCCCTAACCACGTTACCGCAAGAAGATGTGCGGCGCGCACGCGCGGCGTATGGGCACGCCCACGAGGTCTTCGAGTTACTTACGGTCAGTAATGCTACGACCACCGCTGCATCGGATCCAGCAGCTGGTACTACGACCCGTACGGGTACGAGCACTAGCGGAGGATTGCGCGTCACCACATCTCCTTTTACGGCCACTCCTCTTGGAGTTGGTACTGGTGAGGCCGCCTCTGCTGCCCAGCAATTGCTTCCTATCGGTGGTACGAGTACTGCCAATACCGTTACTACATGCGCTTTTGTAGCTCTGAAGATACCGTCGCCGGGCGAATCAGTGGCACACCCTCCGTCAGCAGCCACTGTTTCCCTCCCAGAATCGCTGCCAGGGTCTACTGCTCCGCCCTCGGGTACGGGTTCGGGTGCGACCTCCGATGATCAACCCACGACCATGGTTGTCCAACGCCACCTCAGCCGTGCGATTCGCTTGCGTGACTTCGTGGCCCTCGATCTCAGCTTCCAACGTACTGGTGCAGCGGCCTCGCGACTTGATACCCTGCGCCTGTACAGCGCATGCGGGCCGGGCTCCCTATCGCTTTTCCAGTCGGATCACGAGTCCGCCCGCAAGATTCCCCATGCTGCTTATGCGGCCGCCGCTGCGCGGGTACTGGGCCTTTGCCCGCGCGGAGGTTCCGCGCTTGTCACTTGCCCTGGCCCAACGTGTGGTATTGATCCCTTATGGCTTCGCTCTACGGATGGCTTGAACCGGAGCGCTACGGATTTCATCGTGGATCATCTACCCATATGCCCCGTAGCGAACTACAAGCACCGCATGCATACCGCTTTGAAGAATCTGTGGGCATCTGTGGCAATTGATGCGGGGGCGGTGCTTGACCGGGACCGCTCGGGAGCCGGCGACTTGACCCTTGAGACGAGTGGGCTGCGCCCAGCGGACCGCTCGCGGCCGTCGGACCTGACGCTGGCGGGGTGGGGAGGGGCAGCGTGCGATTACATGATCGACTTCGCGTGCGTGTCCTCCACGACCCCCACTTGGAGCAACGACCCCCGCTGGTGCATCCCGGGAATCGCGGCGACCGAGGCGGAGCATGCTAAGTTGGCAGCGGACCGGGCGTCTTCCGCCCCAGTGCAGGGTGTTCACCGGTACTACCCTTTTGTGGTTGAGGACCGCGGCCGACTCGGGAAGTCCGCTTTGACTGTGGTCTACATCTTCGCGGTGCTGTTGGCTGTGCGCAACTTCCCTGGCGGTCCTTCCGCCCCGACCTCTTGCTTTCTTCGTGGTCAATCCGTTCAGGCACTTCGAAACTTTGTCGCCGGCCAACCTGCTGAGTTCCGCCGTCACCTGTCGCGCACACGGCGGGGGCTGTTGCAGCGGGTCTCGGCTTGCGTGCATGGTACCCTGGGCGGCATTCTCTCTGCCGGTGTGCAGATGGCCAAGTCTGATGCGTGTGCTCGTGCCCACTCTGCGTCTTCTCATGTTCCTGCTTCCACCCCGCAGTCGATGTAGAGGACCTTTTTGATTGCCTTTTATTTTGGTGATTTCCGATATCGCCTTCTGCTGCTAGCTCATGTAATTTATTTATAATTATCAATAGCGATACCCGTTCAACACGGACCGTCAGATCGCCGCGGGTACAGGTGGACGAGATCTTGACCGTCCACTGTACCCGTACCGTGTACCGTTACGAGGTAGTTAAGAAAAAGTTATCATTCCTGTATAGGAAGGGGGTAAGGCAACCCCGGGAGGTTTTTGCCGGTATTGCGGGTACAGGTACTCGTAATCCGGACAGACGGCCTAGGCGAGCTGGGACCAGCCCGCCTATCCGCACGTTGGCCCATTTTTCAGGTCCTCATTCAATTCGCGACGTAGCCCGGTACTGAATCACTGCGTCTTTGTTACGAGATGAGACAGTACCGGTACGAGTATGCAGTGACGACTAAGCTCTCACGGCCCGGCCGATCTCGAGCCGCCGACTTACATACTCGTAGTCACTCGCTCTACCACTGAGCGCCCTAGTCAGCATAAGTTCCCGGGTCTGATGGTGGGATCGACCAGGAAACTCATACAAACGGGGATAAATGTCATCTGCAAGTTTTAAAAACAGGTAAAGATCCTTACGGGTACCCGTAGACCCGTTGCAGGACGACGAGTGTGGAATCCAGAGCCGCAAGGTTCAATCGTGGTAGACGCTACGTTGCACAGCCCCGCGTCCGCCGCTTCTCAGGACAATCGGACCAGCCCCGGTCGTCGAATATATGCCAGGCCGCCGTCTCGCGGGTTTGGAGCTTGTATGAGGCGGGATGGATGAGTGATGCGCACAGGATTTTACAATCATCTGGTTGCGTGCCGGTCCCGGGCGTAAGCTAACGATGTAGACAAGGTGAGCTGACAAGGTGTCCGCACGTTGCCAACACAAGGTGACCGCACCTTGAGGACGACCATGATCCTCTTGTTACATGCCCCGCCATGATCCTCTTGTTACATGTAGTCCGGTCACCCCGTAGTGCGCCCGCGGATGCTACCCGCCCAGACTACCCGGGTACTGGTATGAATTACAAAAAGGCAGTGACAAATCCACCTACTGCTAAAAGTAGTGCTAGAAAATCAACACATCAAGCCGCCTAAAAGCGGCCCGCATCCCGCATGAGGCGGGATGGATGAGTGATGCGCACACGGTTCAGAGTCCGGGCCACGCGTGTACGTGTGTGCGAGGGTGATCCCCGGACGTGCTGTGCGGCTTCAACAACGGGATGGCAGACGAATCTGCGCCGTCCGATGAGGCAGCGAGCGCGCTCTCGAGCGGCCACCAAGCTCAAGACCCCGAGGAAATCTCTTGCGAGCAAGGCCTCCTGGTGAGCGTGGGTGGTGCACCGAGT
The DNA here is from genome assembly GCA_006384855.1 of Tetraselmis striata. Classification (NCBI taxonomy): domain Eukaryota; kingdom Viridiplantae; phylum Chlorophyta; class Chlorodendrophyceae; order Chlorodendrales; family Chlorodendraceae; genus Tetraselmis; species Tetraselmis striata. The sequence goes on from VCJN01003046.1 coordinate 53,946, forward strand.
GCCCCGCGATGAGAGAACACCCCGATCCGCAGCCAAGCATGCGATACCGCGCACGGTGCGGGGAACCCCCTTGCTCACCTCACCCACTGTGCCGAAGACCATGCCCGTGTACTCCGACATGTCCAGGATGTCTCGAAGAGGACCCTTCTGTCCGGGCTCCGTGTTGTGCCACGCCGCATCCCGCGCTGCCAACCCCCCTTGTATGTCGCCCAACAGGGAGCGCTCAAACCGATCCACAGCTGTGGCCCGGGGCACTGCAGTAGTGTATTTGACCCCGTACGGCATAGTCTTGAACTCCAGCAGCGTGGACTTCAAGCTCCGGGGATCATAGCTCCCAATCACGTTGAACGCCGGAAAGGAGAGCTCTGCGTCCGGCACTAGGTCCTTGAGTTTATCCATGGGTACGGTGTTGCCTAGAGGCACTGCCTGCTGGAACAAGTCAACCACCTCCCGCCGTACATCAGCGATACCTAGGTCGTGAACACATTGATCGCGGAGGGCATCTGCGATAGCGTCGTGCTGTACACGCCAGTGAGCGTCTCCAGGCGCCGGGAGATTCATGAGCGCATCGCCGTATAGGTCAACAGTGACGGGGTTGTGCTCCGTCGAGGGCGGAATGATCCGACTCCCAACCACCATGGCCAAGCACGGGCTAGGCAGAAAGAAGTACCCGGCAGCGACCTCCCGCAGCTCATGCGGAGTCATGACCGTCCGCGCGGTGGGGATGGCAACTGTTCACATGCCTAACGCCGCGTCGACCTGGTACTTGCCCCCGCTGGTGCCGCGCTGGCGCGCTTCTTAGCGCACCACCGCTCGCCCGGCCTCTCCATTACCCATCTCCGCCCCGCGATGCTTCAAGTAGACATCCATTTGCAGTATCCGTAAGCCGTCCATTACATCACCCCCCATTGTCACCGTAGACCATCCCGACATTGTTGTGCAGGTCCTCACCTGCATGCTTCCTCTCCCCGGGAGCAAAGCGCATGCCCTCTGTGCGAATTGGTAGGTGCCTACTTCGAAGGCACTCGGACAAAGCAGTTAGCCCCACGCGGGATCCAGGCGGATTGCTGAAATTCACCTTCTGAAAAGAGTCAAACAGCAAGACGCGGCGGTGCCGGAGGTCGACCGCGACACCAAATGCATGGTGGGCGTGTCCCAGTGGGCACGGGGACTCGGGCTTCAGGGCATCGCGGTCCTTGCGCTTCAAATTCCCCAAGCGATCTTCCTGCCAAAACGCCGAGTTCTTCCCGTCGTACTGCTCCGCATACGACTCAGGCGCTTGGGCCCGGACTTTAGCCTACACCCTGATATACTCAGTAAAGATCACATAACCTGACACCCCGCATGCGATCACAAGCCATGCAAATGAACCATGACAACGTTGTTTTGTGTATGTAAGCAACAATTGCTGCGATTTTGAGCTCAAACCGCGACGATCGGTGCCCCCGCATTCATAGACATGGTGTACATTTGTCACACCATATCCCCACCGTTGATATCACATCGCGCAGCTGGAATATTCAAACGTATTCTTAGTGGGCGCATAGCGCGGTTGGATTGAGGCACGGGTGGCGGCGGCGCGGGCAGCGCGGGCCTTTACCCACAGTCACTTCACCTTACCCCCTCCCTTATGTTGCCCGCCATGTGTCCGTTGATGTGCGCATCGGCCCCAAGCTTGTATCAAACTTCCACATCCTTGTCAGAAATCATTCCGCTACAACATAGCGCACTAATTTACTACTAGCTCAGTCATCGGGCCCCATCTGGCTATCATCTACTTCATCAAGGACACGTGCTCACCACGCGCCGCCTCTTCAGCCGTGTCTATATCCACCCGCATGCCTGCCGCTTTCATGAACCACTACACCACGTGCACATGGCCTTGCCTTGCTGCAGCCGCAAGCAACTCAGAACCCATCGGAACTCCAGCTGCACGTGCAAACTGCAAGAAATGCAAGTCCCCAATTGCTTTCAGCAGTTGTGCAGCCATTCAGGATTCCAAGTGTTGAGGCCGCGATGGATGGCCCATCTTATGGTTGCCCCCCGCCTGGCGCGAAGTCCATAGTGGATCGCATCCGAAACGTCCATATGATTCAGCCACATACAGTCCAATACATTGATGTGCCCCGCTTCCGCAGCACAGGCTGGAGGGTAGTCATCGGGTACCAAGATGGCGATGGGGGCACAATATTCTACGTACAACCACAGAAGCACATCAACATGACCCGCTCGCGCAGTTGCAACCACCAAGTCCGAAAGCTCGTGCCGTTTCTCATGGCTATCTACATGAAAGTCCCTACAAGCAAGCCCTCCGATAGCAGGGACGGTCGTATGGCGTGCGCTCACCTATCCGAGGATGACCCGCCGACGGGCCATCAGTTAACGCAACAGGCCGCGACTCATCACATCGCCCACCATACCTAGGGCCACTCCCTGCCCGTATGAGCGTGGGGCGTATCGGCCTTCCCTTGTGTGGTAGAGGCGCACTGACACCCGCCGCGGCCCTCGTCCTGCCGCGCGGCAAATGCCGTCCGGGCCCTTGGAACACAGGCACATGTTATCCGCGGTGCGACATCCCCACTGCCGCCGGCTGGTAGGTAGCTCCACTTCCGCGGGCAGCGATCACGCGCACCGCGCAGTATGCGCCGCTCCACCTACGCTTTCCCCATCGTCAAGTCGGAAAATACTGCGCACGATCCGAAAATAGTTCACGTAACACTCCCCACATCTCCCACCAGTTGACGCAATACTCACTACATCTCCCACCAGACACATGCCCATACGTATGGGCTAATCAAAAGTTTGTGACTGCGTGTCCGCGCGTGCGTGATGCCGAGGTGCGAGGAGGAGGTCGGCAGGTCGTAGGCGCCACGGACACCACGGGCCTACACACGCGCCGTCCAACCCCCCCCCCCCCCCCCCACGCACACACACACACACACACCCGCGAACACAATCCATGTTGGTAGGTAGGCTAGACACTGGAAGACGAAGAAGAAGAGAGAGAGGGGGAGGGGGGGCGCTTACAGATACTGGCAAGTGATGTATAGTTTTAGCAGCGCGGTGCGGAACTGGGTTATGGACAGGCCGAGCCGGCAGTGCTGCGCTGACGGGCCATCATTTGACGCAATAGGCCGCAACTGCCCATATCGCCACCAGACATACGCCCATGCGTATGCGCTATGCAAAAGTTTGTGCATGCTTGCCCGCGCGTCTGGGATGCCGAGGTGCGGGTGTGAGGTCGGCAAGTCGTCGGCGCCACGTTGGCGCTACGGACACCACGTGCCTATCTACACGCTCGCCATCCGCCACCCGCACCTCCTCCCCCCCCCCCCCCCCCCCGGCCTCTCCGAACACAGTCGCTATTGGTAGATACTGGAAGACGAATGGGGAGACGGGAGCGGGGGCTTACGGATACCGGATGTCTGTAGTAGTTGAAGCATCGCGGGGCGGGGATGGGTAATAGAGAGGCTGGGCAGGCAGTGTTGCGCTGGGAAGCGCCCCGCGCGGCACCAGCGGGGGCGGGTAGTCCGGGCGCCCGGGCGGGTTGCATCCGCGGACGCACTATGGGGTGACCGGACTACATCGACATACCGGGCGGGCGGGGTTTGTAACAAGATGATCATGGTCGACCTCAAGGTGTTGTCACCTTGTGGCAACGCGCGGTTACCGGTATTTACCTTGTTAGCTTTCTTTTCTAGTCTACCTGTGTTAATTCAAGCCCGGGACCGGCATCCAACGAGACGATTATCTTGATTAGCTATGAGGTCTGTCTGACACGCTGCAACCACGACGCGCTATGATACAATTAGGCACCCGAGTATTTCCCACTGCCCGCCGATTGGCTCGGATTCATGCCATGCCTGAGCGGTTCCTTGAACACTGCCCTGCATTTGGCGGAGGTGAATCTGAGACTATCGAACATATGTTGGTGGAGTGCCCGCGGTGGGGCTATCACCGTCATAATTTTAGGTTGTTAGTTCCGGAGTTCAGGGATTTTATTAGTAGTCAGGTTATTAAGTCAACACCTGAGGACTTAACTGCCTCTATTTTGGGCGGGGTCCCTCCCTTCCTTCACGGCGCCCTGGATTTTACTGGGATAGCGCCGACGGAAATTTTTCCAGCTATGGCGTCGGGCCCTCCCTCACACTGCTTTTTTTGTTGCACATGTATCGCACTCCCGAAATGCTTTGCTGTGAGGATATATCCTATACCCTCACTAGCCCTAATCATCATAGCACATTAGGCGCGTAGCGCGCGCCCGTCAGATGATGGGCTGCGCCCACGCCATGTCGGCCACATCGCGCCGCCTGATATATCAGGCACGGCGCCTGTCGGCCTGTAATCAGATTATACCTGACCACCACCATAGCGGAATAGCCACCACCAGCGCACATTCCCTCACATTTGGTGCTTCTACCTACTCGATCGCTCCCTCGCCAGCTTTCATCAACCATAGCATACGCGCCTGTAGCGTAGCCACGACGGCGGGCGCAGGCAATTACCCCGCCGAAGGACCATAACGGGCTTTTCCGGAAGCTACCGCCCTGCCAAGAGGCAGCACCATACACCAGAACTTTCTCGACCACTGAGTCGAGCTTATCATAACCCCGCCTTGTCTTGAAGCGGATGCATACAATATATCTTTCACCCTCTGCGCTACCTTTTCACTCGGAGCGCTTCACATATAATGCTCGCGCTTGTCGTGTGGCGACTGCGGGTGTCGGCAAATACCCCGCTGAAAATCATAAGAGGCTTTTCTAGAAGCCACCCTGCCAAGAGGCAGCACGATACAGTCGAACCTACTCGACCACCGAGTCGAGTGAAACATAACTCCGCTCTTTCATAAGGCGGAAGCATGCCATATTCTGCGCCACCTTGGCGCTACTTTCTCCCCCGGAGCGTGGAGATTACCGGGCCGAGACGCTACCTGAGAAATGCGGAGCGTCGTGCGTGGAAGAAATACTATAACATGCTTTTTCGGAAGCCACAGTTTCAAAGCTGAACTGCCAATAGGCAGTACTATATTCTCGAACCTTCTCGGCCATTGAGTCGAGTGAAACATAACTCCGTCCTTTCATAAGGCGGAAGCTTACCATACGCCTACTATATCTTCTGCGCCACATCGGCGCTACTTTCTCGCCCGGAGTTTGGACATTACCGGGACGCGCGACGCTGCCTGTAGAGCTCGGAGCGTCGTTATTCTTTTTCTCAGTGTATGAATCGAATTGAGGTAAGCGGCCTATTAGGTAAGCCACTTCCAACCTAATCCCGCCTCATCCCCCATTGAAACATATTCACAACATACCGACCATACAATATCAACGCAGTATCAAAAATCATAAGCCGTTGCATCGAAAACCATATTGAGCCCACAGAGGCATGAAATCAAAACAATATCCAGCAGGATGAACCCTGGCTGTGTCGACAATATTCTGAACGATATGCTGCATCACTGGCAGCTGCGGACGAAACGATAATCAGTCGCGCCAATGGGGTCGACAATGATGGTCTCCTCAATGAATGAGGACAAACAATAATTCGCAAATGTTT
>VCJN01003047.1:0-29836 GCA_006384855.1 Tetraselmis striata
CAGATACACGTTTCTTGAATTGCATATCGATTTGTCCCGTTAATACTCCATACTACTCATCATGTACCGGTGCGACGTCACTAAATATTAGACGCATTTCCGCTATTTGAATTTACCGTACGGTAATCGATCCTTTGTCGCTATTATTATTAATATTGTGCTTCAGTCCCTCTACCCGTACAACACAATGTTCCTAGCGCGGCGGTATGTCACGTTGCAGGATAGACAAAACTACGACGGCTATGGGAAATATTCCGAAACCAATAAGGGTCGTAGCAAGTCGGTACCTGTATCGTGCATGTACTTCATGCTCACTATTTAGCAGCACTAGCGACACTATCCATCAGCAACAAAGATTACGGGTACCAGGTAGCTCGCAGCCACAACGCACCTGTGACATGGAGTCATTCTATGTTTGCTGGCCTGCAGCTGGCTGTTAATAATGGTTGGCCCCTTATCATAGCCTTTTGGGAACTCTACTCGGGTTGCCACATATATCGGCCATATGTACTCTTAAATTCCCATAGACACCTTGCTGAACGACTTCGGTCCGGCATGTAGCACAGCATAGCCCGATGGCCAACTTTAACCATGTCTACTTTTGGTATTAGATAACAAGATCGTCACTGCAACATGTTTTGACAGCAATGCCAAGAAGTCGTTCGCTGCTACGGATAATTTAAAAAAGTCACAGATGGTATGCTGAGCCCGGCCCTTGTTGAGCTCATCGATCACATGGGAGATGGCGGGAAATCATTAATTTGTGTGTCGAGAGGCAAGCATTCTCCTGTCTTTGATGCGTGCATGCTGCCGTGCTATGAGGCCATCTTTCCGAGCTCTGGAGCTGGCAATATGTTGTTGTTGTTGCTATTGTACGTCTTCAACCGCCGCCCTTAAGTGCTGACAATATAACATATGCACATGACACCCAGCTGCCAGTTGCCGGGCCCTGTTTCGCAGCTAAAGAGCTTGAATTATTGCTGATCGGTGTGCGCACAAGAGCGATGTGCGACGCATACGGGACAGAAGCGGGCGGTGCGTCAACACTCAGGATGGTGGGCGGTGATGCATGGCGTGAGCAAGCCCAAACGAAGCAGTGCCCCTCTCCCGGTGTAACGGTCGAGACATATATACCACGAGCCCATTCAGCAACTTTTGAGTGTACAGATGCGATGGCGCTGCTGTGTGTCAGCAAGCATCGCGCAGAGCTACTTCAGCAGGGCGGTGCTGATGGTATGGGGTATGGACACCTCGGGAGACAGTGTGGGTGGCTGACAGCCTCACAACGGGTGCCATCTGGAACGAGGTGACATCGGTGCTACTCATACTGCCTGCTCTGGGCGATGCACTTGTCCTACTGCCGCTAAGGTTGCCGCCGTGTTTATGGGTGTGTGTGTGTAGTTTTGAACCTCCGTTGGTGGCATGGCGCACCCCGTGCTCATGTTGCTGCTCCGCGAGCCAGCTGTCCGCTAGCGCAAAGGGTAAACCGCTGCGCGCTCTGCTTCGTCTAGGGGAGCACATGCTCACGATCTCATCAACTGCAGCGACCACCTTGCCGGCCTCGGCAACCACCTACACCTGATGGGACAGGGTGGCTAAACAAGTTGCGGGAGAGGGGTTGGACATCAATATTCAAGGGGCAGCGTCCTGGCAACGCAGTGCGCCCGCAGTTGGGGCCAAAAGTTTCTGTTGGATGCGTTGCCCATGAGCGCGGGGTATGATTGCGCGTAGGGACCAGCGCTATTGGGGTTTACATGCCGCGCATGTACTTGACCTGATCCACTAGGGCCTTGAAGCTGTAGGGCTCGTACATGGCAAGCTCCGACAGAACCTTGCGGTTGATCTGCACGTTCTCCTGCCTGCAGTCCGTGCATGAACTGGCCGTACTTGAGCTTGCAGCGAGACCGGGGGGGCGCGCGCAGGGGTGGGGGGCGTTAGGGGGGGGGGGGGGGGGGGGGGGGGGGGGGGGGGGCGGGGCGTACATCGTCGTCAGGGTAAGGATGAGGGGGCTGAAGGAAATATTAGGGCACGATGTTGGTAGGGTTTACTTACCCCGTGCTCCCGGGCGCCAGCGTTGATTCGGGTGACCCACAGGCTGCGCATCTCGCGCTTCTTCTGCTTGCGGTCCCGCGTGGCATATTGCAGCGCCTTTGTCACGCGTGGCGTGGCTATCCGGATGCAATTCTTGGCGCGCCCGCGGAAGCCCTTGGCCAGCTTGAGGATCTTTGCTTTGTCGAGAAACATACTGCTTCTTCTGCGTTTTTACCCTGAAGCAACTAATGTACTGCTGCAGGCGCTGCCTCGCAGCCGCCGTGCGTTCGAGCACCAAGCCGAGCTACCTCCCCCGCCCGGCAGCTAAAGGCACAGCTTTGCACCGAGACACTGCCCGCCTCCTTCGCTAGCCTTGGCGCCCCTGCGAGCTCTGCAGGTGGAGAGCACTTGGCAGGCGGCAAATGCAGAGCTACTTTGCGACTGGGCGTGGGTCTGCGCAGGCGAGCGGGGCAGGTCAGAGTGAACAACTTGATCTATCCGCCGACGCTGCCCATTTAGACCTCGCATCTGATCCAGCCCGGCCGGCAGCCCGCGAGGCGGCGACGATTCTGGGGGCGGCGGATTAATATTCGCGTGGAAATAATAACTCAATAATTCGTTGACGAATATATCAAATTCGTAAGAATGTCGATGAATGACGGTATATAGCGACCTACGAGTCGCATAATTGTGAGCATTCACCGATATAATGTACGTAGTTTCTTATGTTGTCCAGCTAAACATAGCGACTACTGCCTGGGGTCGTCTCGTATGCGAGAAGTCCCGGGTCCGAATCCTGATCGACGTATTTATTCGGCAATATCGGCCCGGCGTGTCCCGGGTTTATACCCGGTTGATGCAGTACGGGTACCGTAGCAGGGGTTACCCCTGACCGAAGCCCTTCGGGGTTCGAATGAGGCGATGGCCTGGGGGCTACCGGCATGCCAGACCTACGACAGCAGTAGGCGCATCAAGAGGTCAAGTGCTGGGGCGGCTCCGGGCGATGTCCCAGGGCGAACTTTAAGGATCATTAAGGATTACTTTTACTTTACTTGTGTAAATGCCTGCGAGGTGTTTGGGATTATTTTCCGGTTGCTGCGAGTCGCCGATTTGTCCGCGCCTTCTCCTCGTGGAGAATTTTTAGGCGGGATGGGTTTGGTTTATGGCACAGGGATTACGGTATAATGATATATTGGGTATGGGTGGTCGGTACGATATATGAGGTAGTTTGCGTGCATTCTCTGGACGCTCTCCCTGTAACCAAAAAGATATATATATGGGGTAGTCGCCATAAGGTATTCTTAGCAGTGCATAGCGCTCCAGCGCATCAGCCGCCGCGGCCGTTAAGAAGTTCGTTGGTCGCTTTCTTCGCGCCCCGCGTACGCATCCTCGACACCACTGCTGCCCTGGCTACCAAACACACAGCCTCCTACTGGTACCCAGCCCAAAGCCTCGGCCATCATTACCTTTTTCTGAGCAGTTGCTCGTTGTGGAGACGGGTAGCGAGATTCCAAACAACGCCCGTTTTTTGTTCAGATTATCGGACTCTTCTGTTTTCGTCTCACACAAGCAGCGGTGTCGGGGCGTCATAGCGGTGGCGCTTGCGTTCGTACAGGGGGACGCCATCCATCACCGCGGGAGCCTATCGCGGCCAGCCTACGGTTAGCTGTCTCCCCCAGATTCGCCCCCCCGAGTGCAAAGGCGGGATGCCTGCCGACAGTGACGGCTCCGCCGCGGCCTGCGAGCCGGTGCAGGCCGGGCCCTGCTTGGCGGAGTGCGCCGACCACCAGCCTCGTCCGCTGCTGCGCTCCGTGCTCACCCGCCGCGGCGTGCGCGGACGCGAGCTATCCGGCGACTGGCAGCTGCCCGAAGAGGCCCGGCGCCTCATTGCGACTACCCGGGCGGGCGCCAGGAGGGCTCCACCGGATGACGCGTCGGCGGGCGGCGTGTGCAATAAGACGCTGATAAGTCTCGGGAAAGAAGGCACAGGTGAGCGACGGCAGACATCTGGACATCCGCAAGGCAGGGGTGAGGGCGGGGGCGCTGGGCCCGAGAGGGTACGAACGCAGAATGGATCGCATCCAGTGAGCAGGGCAGCGGCGCTGACGATGAGCGCGGCACGTCGTCATCGTGCCGGTGGACCAGCGTTATTACCTGTCGAGTAGCTGTTGCCATAGGTAGCAGTCGCTGACGAGCAGTCGTCGCGTCAATCCACCAGCGATCGGGGGGGGGGGGGGGGGGGGGGGTTGGCAGGCGAGGGGCTGCTCTGAGCGGTGGCGCTTCAGGCCGCGACGGCTGCGCCTACTGTCGATGGTTTGGAACTGAATATCTGTGGTAAACTTGCGCAGACGCTGTGGAAGGCCAACGCCAGGCGCTTCTCGCCGGGCTTGGCGTTGTGTTCCCGGACCTGCGGGCGCCAAGGCACGGCCCCCACCCGGCGACAGAGCGCGACGCAAGCAGGGTCTCGCGGGCAGACCAGGCGGACGCCAGTGCGCCCTTAAATGAGGTGGTGAGGACAGAAGGCGCGCAAGGTGGGTCCTGACTGATATCGCCCCTGTGGGTCCTGACCGCCATCGCTAATAATAACAACCCGTACTGTAGCCTGAAAGTTTAAGGTTACATGCTGCCCAGGTACGGAAACATTCGCTCGATTTTTTCGTTTTTTACTTATGGGTTCTGCAGATTCTCATGTGCAGCGGTCTTAGTACCACGCCAGCACAAGAGAGCGACCCGCCAAGTTTGAGCATGCCGGTGACTTCCCATTGCGCGAAGCGCTGCAACCATAAGGGCGTTGACACGGCTGCGTTGGGGGCGTGCAGGCGCTGTGGATGAGTGCGGCGAGGAGGAGGCGCTGATGGAGCAGGAGGTGCACGTCTGGGTCGGGCCCTGGAGCCGAGAGCCCGACATGCTGGAGGCACTGTCCAATTGCGGCGAGGCATCACAGGCGATGCCATCCGCCCACACCCGGGCGGCCGACAGACGCTGCTCGCCCGAGGCATGCGCGGAGCCCCGCAGACGGGAAGCAGCAGGGAAGGGCAAGGGCAGCCGAGATCCGGAGGCTGTGAGGGTTGGCGACCTGCGGCTATTCAAGTTCCTCACCCCGATGTTCAAGAAGCGCCTGGCGCGCGCTGAGGCAGAAGCTCCGGCCCCCAACGCGCGCGCCGATGGCAAGCAGTGGCATGGTCCCGGGGAGCAGCCTGCGGAGCTGGTTGAAGCTGGCCGGGAGGAGCTGCTTGACACCTCTGCGCCCGAGGTGATCAGCGTTTCGGTGGACATGGCAGGCGCGTGCCTTAGTCCGCGGGCGCTCCGCTACGAGCTTGGCGACTCGGGTGCGGATCTTCTTGCCGATGAGGAGGAGGAGGAAGAGGAGGAGGAGGAAGAGGAGGGGGAGGAGGGGGAGGAGGAGGGGTGGGGCAAGGGAGAGGATGAGGTTGGGGGGCACAGAGCAGGAGAGAGGGGGGCGGGCAATGCTCAGGCACATGGCGCATCGCCAGACGAGGCGGCGCTCGTGCAGCAGCAGGAGCACGAACTGGGGAGCGCTGCCAGAGAATCGACTGCAGTGGTGCAGGAAAGGTGCGCAACGTGCCATACCCACGGATTGAGCTCACTATACGGACGTGCGTTTTGCTCCCCCCCCGCTTGTTCCTCGCCTGCGTCCAGTGCAGAGAGGGAGAGTATGCTTATCCAGAAATATGTTGAAATAAAACAAAAGACTCGTGTTTATCCCGACTCGGTGTTGCAAATCAATTCGATGGTTTTGTGGTCCGTAGACTGCCGTGAACCCGATTACACAGCGTACGTAATCGGCATATAGGCCTACCTTTCACGCTTGCAGGCCCAAGGATCCGAAATCAACACAAACTGCCTCTGTGCAAAACGTGAATAAAGCTAAACCTTGAAAATTGGAAGGCGGGTGAACGATGATTTAAACGACCTATTTGAGCTGAATGTGTCACTAACTACAATTCTTTAAGTCGGCATGACTAATTTCCCATCTATCAGTTTCCTAACACACACGAATACTACACGGATATACCATGGACGTAGATTTGAAATGCACTTACGTACGTAGATTGTGCCGGGTGCACTACCTGGACTGCCATGACTGGCAACCGATTCACCCATCGAGTGGGCTTGCTTGCATGCGCATTTTGGCTCAAGTGCCGGTACCGATGGGCAGGCGCGCTGAGTGGCGTGCTTGTGCCCGCAGCGTGGGGTGGGGGGACGGACGTGACACCGGTCTCCCCACCGGGCAGCGCCGTCGCGAGGAGAAGGGCCTCATGCGCTCGGCTGTGCGGCGCGGGAGGCTGGTCAGCATCAGCGAGGAGGCGGCCTGCAGCCTGGTGGACTTTGTGGAGCATCATCGGGGGCCGGCAGGCAGAGCAAAGGCCCTCACGGCACGCCGGGCGCAGCAAGCGGAGCGCATGTTGGGGGAGGTGAAGGTGAGAAGCAGGGAAGTGTTAGGGGGCGTAGCTGCAGCGGTAGGAGAGGGAGGGAGCAGGCGCTCAACCCGCGTATTCTGCAACCCCCCCCCCCCCCCCCCCCCTCTGCGTTATTCGGACCATAGCACAGTGTGGATTGACAACCATATGCGGACTGAAAAGTCTGCACGTTCTTACATACATATTTCAATAACATGATATCATGTGATATTATGATATAGCCATTATTACAATTACTAAGATGAATACTGTGGATTTCATACGGTATAAATACTGATCGTAATAAAAGATGATTCGGATTATGTTAATTACAGGTGTATTCTATCTCACAATTAATTCTATACTACTGGCATGCTGAATGACAATACAGAAATTAGAAAATGCTATGTGCACTGGCACTAAGGATGACACCTGATGGTAATAACTTGTAGGTAGAACTGGTATTGTTCAGGTATAGTAATACAGAGCAAATTAGAGATTTGAAATCAGCAGAAGTCATTACTACAGTCTGCAGCTTTATTTTCCAGAAGTATAAAACTGCACGTGCCAATCTGTCTCACGGCCCGGCTGTATCAACCTACACGGCGTGACGGATCTTTGGCTCGTGGCGTGATACTGTAAGATTACAATAGCAGTTCAATATGTAATCAATGATAGAATACTATAATGCTGTAATTGTATGATTGAATGCATAGTGAACAGTATAGGGCACTGAAACGCGACATGCCAGGCCTGATGGTGAGCTGTGTTGATGGTTGACTGCGTTGATGTGTGTCGTGAATACGCTGCCAGGCTGCTCTGGCAAGGCACGAGCTCCCTTTGGCGCTGCTGCGCTGGGTGGCGCGCTTTGCCAATCGGGCCAGCCCGAGCCCGCAGGCGCTGGCCTTCCACAAGGCCATCGGCGTGCGCGGCCTGCTGAGCGTGATCAAGCACGGCAGCCCCGCCGACGCCGCGGCCGCCGCCATGGCTACGGCCAGCTTCTGCCGTGACAACGTGGTGGCTGGCAGGTTCCTGCAGGCCGGCGCGCTGCCGTCTCTTGTGGGCCTGCTCAAGCGAGCGCACCCGGAGTGCACAGGTACGCGGGGCTCCGCCGCAAGCGTGCGGCTCGCCGTATTATTCACGCCGTTCGATGGGGTTCGCAGCCTCAAACAGTAATTCCTTTTGGGTGATGGGATTGGGTGATGATTATCACATGCTAATGCTAGAAGCAATGATGGCACAGACTACATAAGAATCAGCAAAACATACAATACTCCAAAAAGAACCACAGAACATCGGCGTGTTTGACGGCCCATGAATAGTATGACGGCCCGCATAAAGCGAGGTTTTCTTGCCCTGATTTCACTCCATGCTGGGCTGACTGTTCGGCGCTGGGTGCAGTGCCCGCCATCGTGAATCTGCTCGCCAGCGCACGCAAAGTATGTCCAGCGGAGAGCCAGAGTGAGCAGGGAATGCTGGAGGACACACGGCCGGCGGCCGCCGCGCTGCTACTGCCGCTGATGGAGGTGCTGCTTGGCGGACAGGCAGTGAACGCACGGCCGGAAGAAGCCTGGGCGCTCGCGTGCCTCTCTGTTTGGCCCGACGTAGGCGCCCGCCGGATTTCCTGCCATTCGCTCAATGATGCAACCCATGTATGCTGCGGGTACCGGTACTGGTGAATAACAGCTGAATGAATGCCCACACTAAAGATCAGTACCTTGTGATCGAATGTGTTTAGTAGATATATGTACCGTAGGTATGCAATTATTTAACAACCTCGCTACATTGTAGTGGGTTCCCTATATGTGTATGAACACTTTTTGGGATCCCTCACGAACAAAGAGAGACCATATTCATCTGGACGGCTGACATCAGAATATGCCACTTGCTTATCGCGGCGCGGAACCCCCGATTTGTTGATGATGTCAAAACAATGTTCTTTCAACAGATTGCATCGAAAAGCAACAAGATGTGGCAGTGATTACGGGTGGTACAGTAATTAATTAGCTGGTCCGTTCCTTTTGCCGGTCTGTGCTTGGCTTGGCAGATGGAGACTCAGCGGCTGGGTGTGGAGGGCCTGGAGGCGCTCTCATCTTCGCTGCTTGATAAGTGGCGCGCTCAGGACCGCGCCAAGAGCAAATCCGCACGGCCGCGCCTGCTCGGCCCGGGGCTGGAGGCCGCCCTGTCGCCCTGGTTCTCCGTGTTTGCCGTGCCCGCCCTCGCAGGCGCTCTTGGCGCCTGCTGGGCGCTGTCCACCATGATGGCACCGCCGACGCGCTTCACCCAGAACCTCTGCGAGCAGTGGGAGGCGCTGGCGACACGCGCACTCGTGCGCCAGCTGCAGGTACGCAGACTCCATTTGTGAACCTTTTCTCATTTGTGAACCTGAATGTTTGGTGTTATTTTATGTAGTTGTGTAGATTTGTTTTATCAATCATTTACATGTATAAAAGTAGATCCGTTGCAGGAGTGTGGAATCCAGAGAGCCGCAAGGATCGATCGTAGTAGTCGCTACATTGTATAGCCCAATCCGCCGACCCGCCGACCCGGGGCCCGGCATCCGTCGACGGAACGGGCGGCAAGGCGGACGGGCGACGGTCGTCCTGCGTCCGGGTCCGGTCCACGCGGCGGGCTCGGCGCTTCGCGCCATGCCCGCCCCGTAGGCCTGACGAACGGCGACGACCGGCCTGACCGGTGGCGGCCAGGTGGCCGGGCGGCCGGCTGACCGGTACCCGTACCGGTACAGATAGTCAGCAAGTAAGCGTGAAGGTTATTTTGGCCTGCGCGGAATTGTGATGGAATCTATAACGGATACATTTTCGATATATCTAATCATCCATGCAAAACCGTTCCGAAAGTCGGCGACAGACAGACTCACAGACAGACAGACAGACAGACACACCTCATACTTAATATGGTAGGCGATTTCTGTGTGCGGTTTTTTCGTCTTTTGATGGGGTGTAGGGTAATCGTTGTTTGTGTCATGTTTCTTAGTGCGTTGCGAGTTGTGTTCACTTTCGTTTGTGGACCATAATAACACACCCTAAACAACACCAAATACGTCATGACATAAATCACATACGCTCTGAAGACCCCACGCAAATATCCGCATCCAAACACAACACCTAGGAACCAATTCTAGATGAATCAGATAACAGCTAGGTGGCGTGAGCCTGCAAATGATGGATCTCCACGTGGCTGCTCATGCACGCAAAAATCGTGTATACTTACAGCTCGCGCGCCATGAAACGCAGGCGCTGGTGGACCTGCCGGCTGGGAGTGCCCGCCAGGCGCGCTCGCTCATGGTGCTAGGCATCGTGGGGCGGCACCTGCCTGGGCGCGGCGCGCTGGTGGCGGCCGGTGCGCCGCGCGTATTGTCCGAGCTGCTGGAGTCGTCGCTGCCGGTGCTAACACCAAAGTTCCTGGAGCTGCTGCTCCGCCTGGTGCAGCATGGCGGGCCCAGGGCCAAACGAGAGGTATGCACTTTGCCCTAGTTGCTTCCCGCAGGATGTGTGGATAGCCATTGCTTGAGACAAAATACTATAAGATTTGCAGCGTAAATGTATTTATATGCTACGAATTTATGCAGACTACATTCACATCAGTATAAATTGATTAACAATCTGAAAGATAGATCATAACCAAGGTATACGTATTGCGCAATTTACTCGAAGTTATTACGTAAATTCAATTACCTTCTTGATCGAGTCTACCTTTCGACCTTATCGATAACCTCTTCATCCTGTAGAGCGAGAACGTCACGCAAATGTCGTCCGCCAACACCTGACGCCGGATTCGATTTTAGGACGTTCGAAAGTATTACTATCATAATTGCCGATATGATGGTACATGACATAAATATCGCATACTTTTTCTCGGCTAATTGATCGCTGGTTACTAGGCAGCTTATTAAATATGGAGTTTGCTACTGTGGCGGATGTCAGCGTCCCGGCACGCACGCACTCTGGCTGTCTGAATCCCGCTCTTCCGCAGGTGTGGAGCCCTCACACAGGGCGCATCCTGTCGCTGCTGGCATGCGGGCGTGGCGCAGAGACCGCGGCCTTGTCGCTGAAACTTATGACCGAGCTGGCCGAGGAGCCGGATGTGGGGGGCGCACTGGCTCAGGCTGACGGACTTTCCAAGGTGCGATGATGACATTGCTGGCATGACAACGTTGCACAGGCTACTGCCCGCATACATATGATTGACATTCCTATGAATGCAAATATAAATACGTATCCGTATCACTACAGCGAGCATCTTAATTGTGAGTGACTGGCAATCTCTTGAATATTAAAGATTGTGACAACTGCCAGTGTTTCCGTGAATCCTACCTGTTATTTCCAGTCGCTAACATTCCAGATAACTAAAAAACCAAGTCATTGACGTGAGCATGCCTGCGTCGACGCTAGGCCATGGAGGAGGGGCTTCACCAAGGAGGCCCGACTGCCGCGGCTTCGCTCGAGCTGCTCGCCGCGCTGTGCCGAAGTTTCGGCGGCCCTGGCGCACGCGTGGCAATGGGCGTGGCGATGACGGACCTAGCGCCGGCATTGCTCCGTCCGCTCATGTCCGCACACGTCGAAATTCGTCGGATGGAGGCCGCAGGCGGACAGGTGGCGCTGGAGCGGGCCTGCGAGTCCGACGGCTCGGACGCGACCGAATCTGCGACACTGCTGACGACCGCCGACCAGGCTGGCTACGCCGCGGATGTCATCGCCGCGCTCGCCAGGGCGAACGGGTTGGTAGCGGACGAGCCCAGCTCGCTGCTGGAGGGCGCACTGCCGCACCTCATGCGCCTTGCAAAGGCTCGCAACATGGGGGCGATGCAAACGAGCGCGCTGTCGGCACTGGCCGATGTCGCCAGCCTACCCGCAACGCACACAGAGCTCGTGGCGAGCGGCGCCTGTGGCATCATCGACACGGAGCTGCGAGTGGTGTCGACCGCAATGGCCGACGACGGCGAGGCCGAGGTGATTCTGGCGGGCCCTGGGCTGGTGGTGGCGTGGATGATCGCTGCGATGGCGGCCAGCACCGAAGGGTGCTCCGGCCTTGCCGCTAGCACCGCGGCGGATGCCGCTGCGCAGGTGGTCGTAGTATGTAGCGAGCGAGGTACACATACCGAGATGGGCGACGGCATCAAGATTTGGTATCCGTTGCTTTCTCCGTTGCTCCGTACTCTGAGCCAGATCGGTGTGTCAGACACCGCGACGCCGCGCGCAATGTCGGCACTGCTACGGCTGGCGGAAACTGCAGTGACGGTGGGTGATTGGGACGCGGCCGCCGAGGCAGGAACCGCATTAGCCGGAGTGGCACGCCACAGCCCTAGCTCCATGGCCAACATCCCCTCCTCGACTATCCAGGCACTTCTCAAGCTTGCGCAGCTGGCTCTGCCATCGGGCGACGCCGGGACACTCTCAGCGGACTCGGACCCAGGATCGGATTTTCAATCGCAGCGTGATGTGGTCGTTGCGAGTGCGCTCGCAGCGGCGTCGATGGCGGATGCGTCGGATGTTTGCAGAGCGGGCGGAACGGCCCTGGCAGTGCAGGCCTTGTCTCAATACATGAGCGCCATTGACCAGCGGCGGCATATTGCTGGCAGTCCCGCCGATAATATCGTCCCGGAAACGGCGCCGTCGGCCGTCGGAGAGAGCGCAGCGTCGTTGCTTTGCTCTGTAGCCCACGCGCCGAACGGGCCGACACTGATGGTCGAGGCCGGTGCCGTGCAGCCGCTGTCATCTGCAGCGCATTCTCAATGGGCAAGCCCGGCGCTGCGTAAGACCACGCTGGACGCGTTGGCGGCTGTCGCGTCCTGCCCGCGCGCCAGCGAGAGCATGCTTGGCGGGAAGCAGAGCTCCATCCAGCCGCTCCTGGCGGTCATTGCAGGCGGCGTTGCGGACAATGGCACGCACCGGCCCGAGGTCATGCAGGCGGCCAGCATCCTCGCCACTTTTGTGGAGCAGCAGCGCGTGTCGGGAGAGGAGCTGCTGGCCGCGGGCGCCCCCCAGCCTCTCGCTGCGCTGCTCAGCGCGGCGCTGGAGGTGTGCCGCCGCTCTAAATCTCTGGCTTAACAACACTCCGCCGAAAACAGGCGCCAAATTCATACAGCATTTGTATTTATGGTGGCCTTTCTTTGCAGGGTAGCAGTGTATTTTTTTCCCTGATAGCATTTGATTTGATTTATTTCCTGAATATGTTGAATTTTCGTGACAGTAACTATTTGTTAAAACATATTTACACGCATGTATTATCGACTTCTGCAATGTATATATATATACATAGTACATTCCAGTACATATATAATTCATGATATGCTTATATTATGTAACCTTGCGCATACATAATATATTATGTATACATAATAAAAAAGATATTTATAAATTCATGATATGCTTGGTTTTACATAACCCTATGATGCATGCATAAGAAAGTGTATATACATAATAATATTATAAGCAACAATACAAGTAAGATATAAATAACAATACATAGATTATATATAGGTAATGCTCAAAAAGAGCTAACACAAGCTGTGTTATTTGTTTGGCTGCTGGCGACCCAGCGCGGCGCCCGGGCGCTCAGCCGCAAGGCTGTGCAGGTCCTGGGCTGCATGTGCGGCGCCGCCGACACAGCCTGCGCCGCTGGCGTGGCTGCCGCCGGGGCGCTGCCTCCGCTGCTGGCGCTGCTGGCGGTGAGGCCGCCGGGGCAGGACACGGTGTGCGCCCTGCGGGGCCTGCAGCAGCTGGCTCGGCGCGCTGGCGCCACGGGGGCGCAGGCGCGCTCCGCCTTCTGCGACTGCGGCGGCATGCGCTGCCTAAACACCCTGCTCGGTAAGAAGTGGCTCCACTCACGCTTTGCCAGTCTGGCTATCCCCGCCGCCCACAATGACGCCTACATGGCACAAATGTGTGGCTACAGAGGTTACAGTACCATTATTGCCCACTTGGCACACTTTCCTGTGATGTGCACTGGATGCATACACCGCAATATGGACCTACTATAAAGACTATGTGCTGCGCTGCTACACCACAACGCAGAGTTTAGTAGTTTGTTTGCCCGGGATAGGAAAAATCGGATGACGAATTTAGTTTTACGGGACGGACCATTTATGACCCGGATATTGCGATATCTTTCGGCCCGCTCTTGCCCTGGACTACTATATTGGCGTGCCACCACTCGCGCGCAAACCTCGCGAGCGAAACCGAGGGCTGAGCTGGGCGCAATGCTGTGCAAGCACTTGCAAATTTCCCACGGCTATTATCCTGGGTAAACCTTTTGGAGTTCTTCCACGAAATGATTCATCGTTTTTATTACACTCGATAATTATGACGGGTTTTGGAAAAACACTAAACTGGTATGGGTGCGGGACGTACGTGTATGAAACAGTACAGGAATCAAATTTTACTAATACTACGATCGAAATTATTATTGGGCGACATAGTACGTTATTTGGCGGCTATATGCGGACATCCGCGGTACAGAGCAGTACGCGTAGATTACGAGTACTGTCTCGTAACGGTACATGTGGGTTCTCGTACAAGACGAAGTCATTACTGCGAATTTTTATTGTGGGAGACATTATTGACTATTGAGAACTCCACGAGTTGCGACGCGGTAGTAAGAACGCTGCGAGTAGGAGGGATCTGCCCTATCAGAGGTCAAGTGTAGACGAAACTGTAGCGGGGTCAGTAGAGATAGCGTTTTTCTTATAGGTTGCATGAAAGCGCAATCCGAGCCTCGTAATAACGTTAATTGTTTCGACGCGTCGGCACCCGTACAACAACAGCATAGTAATGCATTTTGCGCTCTTGTCGCAAGGCATCATATTGTACGCGACAGCAGCCAACGCAATATTGCAGCGGATGCCCATTGGTGGTGCCCGTGGGCCGTGTGGTTCAGGGGGAAGTAGAGAGGCTGCACCTTACATGGGGAGTGGGCCAGGCAGCCTGACTCATCCCTTGTTAGCGTTGTTGGCGCTGCATCGTCAACCTGATGCGCTTGCACTCGTGTACTTTTGCACAATCTGATGTACTACAACTCATCAAACCTTTACAAGGTACAATCCTTGTCCACTCGGTCGAGCGGTGGTCCCTTGTACAAGAGGTCCCGGGTTCGATTCCTGGTGGACGCACCATCGGCAATATTGGCCGGGCATGTCCCGGGTTCACCTGGTTGATGCATTAGCTCTTTGGGGCTCGCATGAGGCAATGGTCGAATGACTTTGACAGAGCCACGGTTGCAGATGGCCCAAGAGGGCAAGTGCTGGGATGGTTTCGGCCGATGACTACCCGGGGCGGACTTAACATTACTTTCACCTAGTTATCGCCTCCGTTGTAATATCGTAGCAATGTTGCGGCGTTATATACATATTGTCCGTTTCGATTCAGGTCAGCGAAAGTCGGCGGGCCATTTCTCATAGGTATGAGTCGATATACGTGAACCGGCACCCACTACATGAGGTGTGCTGACAGGGTTTATCTGCTCACCACTGCAGCGATCATGAAACCGTCTCAATGCACGCAGTCGGAGGTCGCTGCGGCAGCTCACTGAATAAGTGCTGTGCCGGTTGACCTTGCAGAGGACTACGCCTCGGGCCGGTTCTCCTCTGCGCCATGGGCAGCCGAGCTGGCCGAGTGCGTGGCCGCCATGGCCGCGACATGCGTCGCCGTTTGCACCGAGACCGGGCGCGCCGCCGCGACAGCGCTCCTCGCAGATGGCCGCCCGCCGCGGACCCTGCTCGAGCTCGCTGGCCACGCGCCATCGGCGGGCGAAACCGCTGCGGCGCTGGCGGCGCTGGCGGCGCTGATGGCTCACGGCAACATCAGGTGACGCCCGGCGCGCTCGGGGCGTGACAGCATGGCCGCGCTCATATTCGCGGCTGAGTACACACCATTGGCGTTTCCCCTTCAATGCTGGCATGGCGCGCTTGAAGGCGCAGCGGCGGACTGTGCACTATTCTTATAAGCCGTAGAATTCAACACGGTCCGCGGGGCAAGAAATGAACTGTTTTGCACCTTTTCGTCAGAATATTCGTGATGTATTCGTGCTGTATTCTGATGTTTCCAGTTTTCATTTCCTCTTCGTCCGGCGAGGGGGGGGGGGGGGGGGTCCGAAATGTTATTAATCCGCATACCGTTTGTGTTTGTATATTATAGATTCTTCTGGTTATTTATATACAACAACAACAAAACCAACAACATGGGTACAATATCCACAAAACTGTATAACACAGCCCAACGCATGATGTGTCTTTTGTTTTTTATTGGATTTGTTGTGTTTGTAAAATAGGGCACAAAGGCCACAGGTAGATGGCCGGCAGACTCAATGCTGGCGCTCGAGACAATCAGCGCACTAGCTAGATTAGCTGCGAAACCGATGTGTGCAAATAACGTCACAACCAATCGGCCCCGTCTGGGAAGTTTGCCAGCAGTAGTTGGTACCCATGCCGTTTTCATGGTAAATTGTAAATGTAAATTGTATTGTATAGTTGTTTATACATATTGTACTGTAAATTCTTTATCTGTGTATTGTCACATTTTTTTTGTGTGTGCGTTAATTAATGGCGTCAATGCTGCTGGGCGGCCACTCGTCGCTTTCGCCCGCAGGGCGCGACTTCCGCTGCCCGGCATCGCCGCCGCCGCAGTGAAGGTGCTGCTCTTGAGCGCGCCCGCGCGCGTGGATGCTGTCACAGCCGCGCTGGACGTGGTGGGCACCCTGTCGTGCGACCCCGTCGGGCGCCAAATCGTCCGCGACCGCACGCCGCGCGCGCTGGAGGCGCTCTGCTGCCAGCTCAGTGTGGTGGCACGAGCGGCGCGGCGAGTCGGCGCGCATGACGACGGTCGCAAGCGGGGACGCCTCGCGGGCTTCCTTGGCCTCATGGGCGACGAGGGAGAGTCTCCGCCTTCATTCCGCCACGAGAGTACGGCCGCAATCGTCCGCAACCGGGCCGAGCTGCGAGAGCAGCTGCTGGCGTCGCCGGAGCTGCGCCTGGTGGACCGGACGCTGGCGGCCGTGTATGGACTGGGCGCCGACCCCGCCAGCCTGGGCCCGATGTCGGACACCGGGTGCACTGCTGCGTTGGTCGTCCTGATGAGCTCCCTGTGTGGCAGGTAATGCTGTCATCCGTATTATTCGTTGAAAACAAATGTTGGAAGTGAAATATAATGTACATATAGATATATTGTGTTATACTGACAATGATACAGAGCTACATTGTTGTTATATAATTTCATGTTGCTCTTGCCGTATCGGTTGTTTGCAAATGTTGGCAAAAATGTTTATTACTTTTCTCCCTCACTCGATCCCTCTCCTCCTCCCTCTATAGACTCAGCATCGAGATTCGCAGATAGACCTCAGTATTGATTAACGTCCTTACTTTATGAGATGGCATCATCACATTATTCATTTTGTTATTTGGAACCAACGTCTCAAGCCCAATTAAATGGCGCGGCACATGGCGTGTACTGTATCCACTAATTGAATGTCCAGTGTTTCATAATGATTGCGACCTCCGCCCTGAACTGTGAGGTCTTCTTCGTGGCGCTGGGCACGCGCCTGTGCATCAGCGAGACTGAGCCCACGACTCCGCTGTGCCATCGGCAGTTATCTCAGTATGAGCCCTCGCGCGCATGGCGGCAGCGCGGCTGATGGAGTAGGAGGCGGGGCTACCCAGGCGCCCGCAGCCCTGCGCCGAGTCCTCCGCCTCGTGACCGGCATTGTGTCCGCTAGCGCGCTGCGCTGCGCTGTCGTCCGCTCCGTTGTGCTGCACAGCGACGGTGCGGTCGCCAATCTCCTCGGGCTGCTCGCCGCTGCGGGAAGCGCACTTGACCGGACGGAGTCTGGCGGTGATGGACGAGGCGTGCCGGATTCCTCAGCTTACCATCGTCAGCGGGCCCATAACGCTGCACCGCTATGTGATCTCGACATCGCGGAGCCCTCAATCCTCCACGCCTGCAGGTGCGTTCCCCTTATTATCCGACCTCTCCTACAGTTACAGGGAAACTCAACAGTCCAAGAACTGTTTTCGACATGTTACCATTATCAAATAAATATGGCCTCTATCAGTAGGGCCTTTATTATCGTGCTTATTTATTTAATGCGTCAACGCACCGCCCTACCAACAATCCGGTCCAGAGTGGTAAAGATGGACTTTTGTTTATGCTGCAACATTTGATAATAAACACATCTGATTATTATATGTGCAGCGTAACATATTAGCGGCGGCAAATGAATATGGCAGTGCTGCAGTACACAATCCATCATTCTGCCGGGCGTGCTGCTTGGGCATGGGCACATTTGTTTGCCGTCGGTTGTAGTAGGAGTGCTGGCAGATGGTAGCAAGGCGGTGGTGCACTTTATTGCGGCTCGCATTACTATCCCACGACGGTCGAGTAGTCATACTCGTATTATGTATGTATTATGTATGTCGTGCCGCACTGTTTATCGTCAGCAGCGCGCAGTATATATATGTAGCGGTATATAATATGATGTCTTTTCTGTTATAAAAGCAGAGAGGCGGTTTGTGTTGTGTACAATTCGAAGTTGTGACAGTTTCACTCCTGGGGAGGCGGATGCCATATCGGTAAATAAAAACACTCTGTATGCAATGCACATACTCCATTTGCCGGAGCACACTGCATCGGATGCAACCGTCGACGGACCCTTCCACTGCCGCGATTTGTGCTCCAATGGGCATGCAGATTATCCTTGCCGGGGCGGAGCTATCAGCAATACGAAAATGCACGTGATCAACTGCCAGCATGGCAAGTAGCGTTAGTTAGTACGTTTTCGGGTCCTCGGTGCGATAAATTGACTGTAGCGACTGCTCGTATTTATAATTATCTCACAAAGAGCCTACAGTTTGTTCACCAGCAACGCTGACAGGC
Organism: Tetraselmis striata; assembly: GCA_006384855.1. NCBI lineage: Eukaryota > Viridiplantae > Chlorophyta > Chlorodendrophyceae > Chlorodendrales > Chlorodendraceae > Tetraselmis > Tetraselmis striata. The sequence continues at coordinate 18,335 of VCJN01003047.1, forward strand.
TGATTCCCGCTGCCACGTGGTAATGGTGCCGACCAGGATATTGGCATGCCTCGCAGCGACGCATGCAGGCGCAGAGGCAATTGTGCACGCTGGCGGCATCGCAGTCCTGTGTGATTTTCTGGCCGGGACGGTTGCGCCAGGCGTAGAGCAGCAGGATGCTAGGGGCGTTCCCATGAATGCGGACGCCTCTATTGCATCGGCTGTCGTCATCGCCAATCTGTCTCGACAGCAGCCTACAGCCTTTCAGGCCGACCTGCAAACCTGCTGCACGCCCGTGCTGTCGGCGTTGATGCTGATGATGTGTCAGGAGCAACGCTGTGCGGCCAGCTCGGCGGCGGCCACAGTGGCGACCACAGTGCTGGGAGAGCTCACCCGCGGCTGCGAGCATGTCTGTAGCCAGTTGGCGCTGATGGGTGGCACCGACATGCTGGCCTACCAGCTGCAAACAGCTGCCGCGTCGGCATTGGACGATTCGATGGAACTCGAAACTCGAGCGGAGCGACACGCCGCCCAATTTGGAAACGGTGAGAGGCCGTACATTGAATGCTGTAACAAACGCCCCGCCCACCACGCAACGCGATCTTTACATTGTTATGGACTGCAATGTGCACATCAGCATTCTTACTATCCAATTTCAAGAATCACAATGCTCATTGCATGTTGGGTTTGCGCATTCCTTCGCTACTGTGCAAAAGCGTAATATACTCCGCCTAATTTCTTGTTAGCTGGCTTCAATGCGAATCATGAGTAAAAAATCATAAACGCGACCATGCTCATCATTGCGTTTACCCCTCCCTACACTGTAGCAATCAGTATCAATAGTGCCAGTTGATGATGCGCACTGTTCGAAACAGATTCCGTTCGGAGTGCCGAAGCTCCGGGTTGACGCGCTGTGCTCTCACTGCGCAGGCGGCCCATCCAATGACGAAAGCGAGTCCAAGCGACTGGAGCTACTGCAGGGTCTCGCCGTGGATGGCCTGACGTTGATCGGCGGTCGCACGCTCAGTGCCGCTGCTCTAGCCGTTGGGCCGATGACGTCCTTCGTTTTGCACGGGTCCGAGCAACACCAAACGGGGACGCCGAAAGCAGGCGGCGCCGGGGCATCAGATCTCACGGCACCTGCTGCTGCGAGCGAACGGCGCTACAGCGCCTCCGGGAAGTATTTTGAAGCAGCCGCTCAACGCGTGATCCCCATGCCGCCGTCGGCGTGGAGCGAGAGTGAGGACTCGCGACACTACCAGCTGCGAGAAATGTACCACGCCTGCGTGGAGACGCCGGGCCGTCACGTGGCGCGCGTGGCGGCGGCCCACAGCAGGTCGGGCAGCACGTTCCGCTCTCCGCTTAACACGGCACGCGCATTTGCGGGGATGTCGCCGCTCGGCACAGCCCGAAGCCACGTCCCACTGCATCATCGCCGGCGGACCTCTTCGTCCGACCATGGCGCCAACGACCCCGGCGGCGGCAGTGGCTCGGAACCAGACAGCGTGATGAGCATGTACGACAGCTTCTGCGCCGACCTGGCCGACCACAGCTTCTTCAATAGGCTGCCGGGCACCGGCGACCTCTCGGACCAGGAGCAGTAGCTGGTACTCACGGTCGAAGTATAGCGCAGCACCGAGGCGCATTCCCCTGTTCCTTACTCGTACATAAACCTGTTGCTTCGCGATCGCCGACATTGTCATTCCGTCCATAAGAACTTGGAATCGTGAGACTATCTCTTCAAGGAGACATCAAGGACCTGTCAATCGCGGCTTGAAGGCGGTGCAAATTTAGCGGCGGGGGCCGTCGTCAATCTGCTGGCGTCTTTAAACTGCCATTGGTCAAAGGGCCTGTTGTAATTATTTCATTCCTTTAATTGATGGCCGTCCTAGCAAGTAGGACGGCGAGCGCATGAATGAAGTAAAATGCGCCAGGTTGTTTTCAGAGACTGAAAAGTGCACATTGCCCAAATGCTTAAAAGTTGCTTCGGCGCGGCCAAAGGCTGCCCTCCCGTCCTGGGCCAAGGCTGTATGCCGCATGGCGCCGCGGCGCTTACGCGTGTCCGGCCGGCCAACATGGCAGGTGAGCAGCAACAGTCGAGCGGGCGAGTGGCTCCGCGGGATAGAGCGCCTCAATAGTCAGTTTATAATTAAATCACGGAGACACGGGACGACGCCATGCGGCATCTCCCTGTAGTTAGCGGTGCGTGTCGCAGCGTCGCAGCGTCGTTCCGATTGACGGTTTCTATGCATGAAATAGAGAGCAGGCTTTGTAAACGGCGAAGTCGGCAGGCCTCATAGGGGGTTTCATCCGGTTGTCTGGGCGCAGCAAAGCGGGGGGCGCGGCATCGCGGTCGCCCGGACTCTTCCCGAGCTTCTTGACCCAGGCGAAGCGGCCGCAGCTCCTGACCACGCGTCGCCGCGCCCGGTCCCTGCCTAGCCGTAGAACCCCCCGGCGGTTCTCATGTGCGCCGGGGAGGACAGGGGCGAGTTGCGCTCCTCGCTGGTGCGCTCCACGGCCTCGATGACGACGTTCCTGAGAACAGCAGCGAGCGACCACCGTCAGAGAGGTATCCCTGGAGCAGTGGTCCGACGAGTCGGCGATAAGAGACCACTACCGTAACCACTCTTTGGGCTCGCGGTGTAATACTATCGTTTTTGCCCCCCCCCTCCCCCAAAGCCCCCCCGACCCCTGCGACAAGGGAGAAAACTAAAAGGCTTATGTGTATTGAAATGCATCAGAAGTCATGACGAATATTCCGAGTCGGATCTGCCGACTCATCGATGATGCAAAAAAGACATTTTTCTTTGTCATTTTCGACCCGAGAGCGCAATCAAATGTTACGGTGAACCGGGGTGAGACGGTTCAAGAGGCAGCGGAAAAGAGCAGCAGGGGGGGGGGGGGGGGGGGGCGTCCGCATGGCCCACCTGGGCTTCACTTTGACGCTGGACGACGCCATGCGCTGCAAGCTGTTACCCGAGACACCCACCTTTCCGGTGATGCTCCCGTTCAATCTAGCGCTCACGTACCGGGGATTGTTGAAGCTTAAGCCGCTTTGGAACACTCCGGTGTGGGAGGTTTGCGTGGCTTCAATGCCGTCAGTGACGCCTTGTGACTTTCCGCCCTTTGCGGGGGTCGGTCCCGTTTGCAGGTTGTCCAAGTACCTAAGCACACAGCAATTGCCGGGGGGGTCACGTGGAAGTTGGGGTGGCTGAAGTGTTCATACTCACAGAGGCTACGAGCCCCTACATCGCAGGGCTTCAGAGCGCTTATTACAGGTCAAAACAGGCCCACGCTGGGGGTGGGGGCTCCGCTCAGACCCCACAGTGCCAGGCATTGCTGCCGCTGCCGCTGCCACATCAGCAGCCCTCCCGCCCCCCCCCCCCCCCCCCTGACCACCACCACCACCACACACGAGCACACGTACACATACAAATATACAGAAGCACACACCAGCCACACCGCCGTAGGAGAGGCAGTTCCCAGGCATTCCCCGGCACAGACATCCAGCAAAGGGCCGCCGCAGCGCAGAGCTGAGTGTCGGCCAGGATCAGAGGGGGGTTCACGGGCTACCCGTACCACGCTAGCCGGGCATTGCGTTACAACGGTGCGATGGTACCGGACACAACCGCAGACCGGCGATACACCTTAGTTGCAGTACGATAGCGAGGAAAGACGGTTACAGGTACGCTGCTCTAGGACACGCCGCGCTGCATCTCCCTCAACGACTCGATGTATAGAATGCCTTGTGGTGCCCCCCGGATCCGCCCGCACTTGTGCGGCGCTTTTCTTTGAGGCGCTTTTCTTTGAGAAACGGACCGTGGGGGGGGGGGGGGGGAGATGCCACTCGAGGTCGTCTCCCCCCCCCCCCCCCCCCCCCGCCCCCACCCACGCCCCTTTATGTGCCCGCAGATGCAGGGATGCAGAGCCGCCGAGGCCGCAACTACCGGCCGTACCCTCGCGGCGCGTACTTCGCCACCCACGGATGCTCCAGAATCTGCCACAGAGGAGTCTTGTGTTCAGTTCACGGGGCGGTTGCGAGCGGCCCCATGCAGTGGGGCGCGGGAGGGGGGGGGGGGGGGGGGAAGGTGGTGGTGGTGTGTGTGTCTGAGGGGGGGGGGGGGGGGGGGCGGGGGGTGTCCAGGCGGGCAGCACCTCTTTCGTGCTGGGACGCCCCTGGGGCTGCAGCTGCAGCATTTTTGTGAGCAGGTCCTCCAGGTGGCTGGAAAACTCCTTCTGGTTGCCGGTCCTGTGGTCACAGGATCGCACAGGAGGGGGGGGGGGCGGGAGGTGGTGAGGCGCTGCCCCCCCCCCCCCCCCCCCCCCAGGACTACGCGCGCCGGCATGCCGCCCCGCGTACCTGGCCTTGAAGGCCCCTGTGCGCGGGACGTCGATGGTGGTGTACTGAAACTTCTGGATCTGCACCTTGCTGAACGGCATCTTGCCGCGCAGCATCTGGAAGAGGATCACGCCCAGCGACCACACATCCATCGCAAACTGCCGTTGCCACCGGAAGAGAGGGGGAGATCAGGGGAGGGAGAGGGCAGGGGACGGGGCATGAGCCCCATGACCTCCTGGAGTGCCATTCTGTATTGGCAGGCAAAGTCTTGCTGTATGTGTGTGTGGGGGGGGGGGGGGGGGGGAGGGGGGGGGGGCAGACCGTGTGCGGTTTCATATCCCGGGCCTCAGGAGCCAAGTAGCCCGGCGTGCCCAGCGCTCCGCTGCGCCGGGAAACAGTGCGCCAGAGCATGGAGTCAGTACTCGGCTACTCGCCCGCCACCGGCTGCATGGCAGGCAGAGGCGCCGCGAGCGCGGCGCACCTGACGCTGGTCTCTGGGTCAAACTTCACCGACATCCCCATGTCGATCAGCTTGATGGTGAGTTTTTCTTCCGGGTTCTTGGAGGGCGCCTCTGCGGGCACGTGGGGCAGGCGGTGAGGGCAGCCACGGGTGGAGCCCGGGCAGGCGCGAGGCCCTTTCGTCCGGGCGATGCAGGCGCGCAGTGGGGACGGGCGCGCACCGACAAATAAGACGTTTTCGGGCTTGAGGTCGCGGTGGATGTAGCCCTCCATGTGCATGTGGTGCACCGCTTGTGCCAGCTGCGCCGTCCCCGCGTGTGCCAGCAGCGCAGGGCGTCAGCCTCCTCCCTGCGCGTATGTGGATGCGCCGGCAGAGGGGGGGGGGGGGGGGGGGGCTGTTTGGCGCCGCGCACCTGGTAAAAGATATGCCCCGCGCGGTCCTCCGAGTAGTGGCCGATCTTGTCGAGGTGCTTCTGCATCTCTGGCCCGTGCACGCGCTCCAGGATGATGGCGATCTGGTGCTCGTCCTCCAGCACGCCCTGCATTTCGCCCAAGGTAGTTGGAGTCCCGGGCAGGCAGAGGAGGCGACATGTATACATGAGTGGGTACAGATACAGCATACATGTACGAATGTATATGGGGTGGGGAGGGGGTGTCAGGGGGCAGCAGGTTGGCAGCGGCACCACCTTCAGGCCGATGATATTGGGGTGGTGCAGCGCGCGAAGCACGGCGACCTCATTTCGCAGCACCTGGGGCGACGAGCCGCACGGCACGGAGGTGTCGAAAGGGGACAGAGGGAGGGGGGGGAGGAGGCGGGGGGGGGGGGGGCGGGGGGGGGGGGGCGGGGGGGGATAAATCAGGCCACGGGTAAATAAGCGCCCAGCGTCGGGTTGGGGTGGGGTCGGTCGGGGGGGACGACGGTGGGAGAGCGATGTGACCCTCCGCCGGTCTTACGGCAAGTACAGGTACCTGGATGTATTTCTTTTTCAGCCCCGGGCGCTCCTTGAAGACTATCTTGATCGCCGCCTCCTCATTGGTCCGAACGTGCGAGGCATGATGCACCTGCACGCGAGAGGCAACGTCATGCGGAACCTCCGATACTGGAGCCTCGCTTCGTTTAGTGGGGGGTGGTGGTGTTGTGGGAGGTGGGGGGTCGGGTCCCGACGACATGTCTGAGTATGCACCCGTCCTGGATTAGTAATGAAATGAAAAAATATTCTTGGTTGTCGCTATTGCTCGCGGCTGGAGGCGGGTTGAATGGTTGAAAACTCTCCCAGTCGACCCCAGTCAAGTCGAGGAGATGTTGGCAGATGCACATCGCGCGCCACGGCACACTCGGAAGCCGGTGTGTGTGTGAGGTTGGTGTGAGGTTGCCCCCCCCCCCCCCCCCAAACGCGCGCTTCCGTGTGGCATCATATATATATTTTGCAGCTCCACGCCGATTTACTGTACATACGCGGTATATACGCGTCGGCATGCGACCGACTCAACGAAACCGGCCGGGACCCGCCGGGACGACACTGCCTGCCCCCGGTCGCCGGGTTGGCATGATTCCTAGCAGCTGATACCGGGCCTCTGGGTCTGATTGCTAGTGCGAAGGGAAGGAGGGGAGGGGGTGGGAGGGGGGCGGGAGAGGCACTCGCCTGGCTAAACGCGCCTGCTCCCAGCTTGTTGCTGCACTTGTACTTGGCGTGTACAGGGTGCGCGCTCCAGTCCTTCCACGGCTCCTTGCTGCTCACCTCGTTGAACTGGTTGGATATCGACTGCGTGCACCCCATCGCGCCGTCGATCCGCCCTCTAAAACGTGGTGCCCAGTTCGCTATGCCGACGCCGGCCTACGTCACGCCGATCTCAAAAGGCTGGAGCCGGCGGGAGGGCGCTTCGGGCGCGTTGAATATGCTGTACGCCGGGGCGCGTTTTTACAGCCGCGTCGCAGGGTGGTCAGCGGTTCTGATTACTCGCCCTACGGTCACCGGCGAGGTGTGGCAGGCCGCGACCACGGTAATGGTGCTCAGACACGCACAGACCGCATTCCTATCTCCAAGTAGAGTCTCTACGCGAAACGAGCGTGTGCGGGGGTACAGTGCGCGCGCGGGGGGGGGGGGGGGGGGATCGCGGAGCACCGCCGCGTGAAGCGGGACGAAGGGACGAATAAGTGACACACTAGTACTGTTGGCATATGCGCGCCTCCAATAATAAATAAGCAGATATTCGCCGGGATATATCTCCCCCCGTGTACTAAAACCCTTACATGTTACATGTACGAGGACGACGACGCCAGATTTCGTGACGAATCCGTATTCGATGCGGTATTAGTCGCTAAACCTCGAGATTGTGGCTGCTTTATATAGGGTTTTACGCGACACGAAATACATAAGCACGTGCTCGAATGAGGGAGGAAGGCCTACAGCACAGGGCTTTCCGTATTAACTCGGTCGCTGCAGAACCGGCGGCAGACGTAGGGACCACGCTCCAAGGGTTTTCCGAGCCGTGCCCGCTCGCAAATGACTATAGTCGCTAAATGAGCGGCAGGCACTGAGACTCACAAAACACTAGTGCCTCGGCGAAACATATGCTATATAGCGTATATATATAGCTATATATATATATATAGCAAATATATATACATATATATATTATATATAGCTATATATATTATATATTATATAATATAATAATATATTATATATTATATATTATATATTATATATACATATATATATATATATAGCTATATATATATAGCGTATATATATATATATATATATATATATTCGCTATATATAGCAAATGTTGTATATATACACCAGAAAGTATGGGCCCATCAGTACTATGGGCAAAACTGGCAAGGTGACCACCAGGGCATCACGGGAGGTACCCCGAGCCCGAAATAGTAACGATACGGTACGTTATATCGGTACGTTATATTTAAGCTACTAGCTTAGTAAGTTGACCCGGGCCGGCTGGAGTCCGCACATCGGCCAAAACAAGGCGCGGCCCCACCACCCACCCACCTCTCCACCATGAGGAAACCGTCCTAATATCGAGATCAACAGCCGCGTGGCCGCCCGTCGTGGGCCTTTTGCACCCGCTCCCCTCGGCAGAGTTGTACGCCAACATAGGGCCTTCAAGTTTGGTAACGAGCGAGTCGGTCGCCAACAATAAATTCCGCATCAGGTGGGATATGACGGCACCAAGTCATGCGAGACCACCAACGTGTTGAATAAGCTGCAAACCACCGGCGCCGGCGCCCTGCCCGAGGTGTGTCTCCTCTACCACCATGAACTCGTCTAATACCTTGCCTGGACATACATGTCAGTATGTCGTCCGCGTATGGTGATTTTGTCGACGTGTGTGTGTGGCGCGGCCGTGCGATTCCGTCTATCGCTTGAGTTTGCGGATTTTTTTTTCAAATCTTACAAAGACAACTGATTGGCCTACGTCCCTCTAAACATAACCTCAACCTCCATAGCGGCTACCGCCGCCGTCACCACGGCCACCACGCTTGCGGCCGTCACCACGGCCGCCATCACCACCGCAACCACCTCCTCCAGCGTTGGCGGAAAGCTTGATTTGCCTTAAGAATAGAGGGCTTCGTCACCTTCATACGACCTTTACGCGAGCTATTTCTTTCGGGGACAAAGTCATATTTGGACCGCAGAAATCATCTCCACGATACATGTCGGCAGTATCGGGGGAAAACTCGTGCCGGAGGCACAGGATCATGGCTTTTTCCTATGTGGTACGAAGCAGATTCCTAAGCAAGCGAGGGACGGTCCACTCTGAAGTGGACAACTTTATCTCCTATGCATGGACGGGGCGCTTCGCGGGACGAACCTCCTTCTTCGTATCGGGAATCATGGTATCATAGAGCTGCCAAGTAATATAAAAGACGAGCGCCATGAACTGAAACTGTTGGGTACGGAAAACGTGAATTTCACTAGTTCTCTTCTCCTTAAAACCCCAAGGAGGCTGGGGAAGATCCCGAGGAAGCAGCTTAGAGTCGCTGCCGAACTCCTCCTCGTCGTCGTCCTCCTCCTCCTCCCTGCGCGCCGAGCGCGGTTTGAGCGACGAGTAGAAGAAGAAGCACGAGGCGCCCCCGCCTTGCTTTTGGCTTTTTCCGGAACTACGTTTGCCTCCTTGCCCTTATTGGGGATAAAAGCGTCCAGCTGCGCCTCCACAGCAGTCCTACGGGCGGTGTAGTTATCGATGAGCATGCATGAGGTAGTGCTCACGAGATCTCTCTCCTTCAGTAGAGTGAATCAGTTCCGCAGCACATTTGATGTCGAGAGAAGCCTTCTTGACAGCGTCCTATCATTATTGAGTAACTTGTCTATCGAACGGAGACATGCCCTCCGAAGGGCCAGCCTCGTGGTCGTTCCTCCCATCATAGATGCATGAAGATATAAGTAAGACGATGACTGCAAGTAGTAGTAATAGCAAGCTGCGGAAGCGGGTCATGGTGCTCATATTCGTGATTTATAAGTAGAACAGACGTGAATCAGAGCGCCGGGAAGCACGACGAGAGAATGAGCAATCATGCTGACATCCGCCGCATTATATGCGGCGGGTTAAGCCGCGGAAAACCGACATTTTTAAATGCCGGTCTCCAGCTGTATTCCGCAAGCTGCGTACAGCTACATCCACGGCAATTGAAAACGCTCAGTTTATTTCACTGTTGCGCCAGTACTAGTCATGTCCGGGTGACCAAAAAATAAAGAGCGAAAGGAAAATTACCGGTACCACTCCCTCATGGGTACTGCTTCTACCCATGTTCAAATGTATACACTAGTGGAGACATAATGGCCAAATAAGTAAAAGTAAAGGAAAGTTTGCCCTGGGATATCGGCCGAAGCCGCCCCAACACTTGACCTATTGCGCCAACTGCAGTTGTAGGTTTGGCATAGCCCGTATACCATTGCCTTATTCGAACCCCGAAAAGCTTATGCATCAACCAGGGAAACCCAGAACACGTCGGGACGACGATATCGCCGAATGTACATCGACCAGGAATCGATACCGGGACCTCTCGCGTACGAGACGACCGCTCCACCCGAGCTGACAAGGGGAGTGCCTTGTAAGGGATTGCCGGTATTACGGGTACATTAGCTCGTAATACGCACAGAAGGCCTAGGCAAGCTAGGACCAGCCAGCCTATCCGCGCGTTGGCCCATTTTTCAGATCTTCATTCATATTGCGACGTACCCCGGTACCGAATCACTGCGTCTTTATCACGACATGAGACGGTACCGGTACTAATACGTAGTGACGAGCTCTCACGGACCGGCCGGTCTCGAGCTGCCGACTTACATACTCATAGTCACTCGCTCTACAATGAGCGCCCTAGTCAGCATAAGTTCCCGGGTACTAAGATGGTAGGATCGACAAGGGAAACAAGTTGTAAAGGATTGCGGGTATTACGGGTACATGAACTCATAATCCGGACAGACGACCTAGGCAAGCTGAGACCAGCTAGCCTATCGGCACGTCGGCCAAGAAAAGGAGAAATCGCTACTTCTCTTGCGGGAGAATAATAAAGGCCGCCATATCGGGAGATTGCAAAGCAAGGGGGCTCGCATGCTCCAAAAAAGATGTCAGATCTCTTACAACTATTGGCACATGGGCTTTGGCACCATCATACGCACCAAAGGGTTGGGAAGGGAGGGTTGCGCTAGCTGGAAGCTGGCGCAAATGCAGAATGTGGAGACACTGCCGCGTCGCGGGGCGTCATATAGGGGTGAAGGACTGACGCCGACACACGGTTGTAGCGTTCTAGCCGCGTCCAACAGTATTTGTAACATCGGGTAGGACCCGTCGTACTTCGCCCCGTGTAATTTAAACCTCTAGAATTTCCATATGACCCTTAGGAAAGAAAGGCGGCTCGCGGTTTGCCATTAGGTCGCCACTTCCTTGGCAGCACGGCTGGCTGACCGCCCGCGGGGGGTCATCCAGCCAAAGAGGTGCTATGTTGCCGGGCACGGCAGCACCGTTGGGTCGATGTATAGTCAAGCACCACGTTGGACTCCATCGCCCAACCGTTGAAGTGCTTCATTTTTTGCAACATTACATTGATCACGTATGCGGTTGTAGCAGGTGGCCCCTTTCAGGAGGGAGTGAGACGTCCACGCGAACCATGTGTGTGTGTGGGGGGGGTTGGGGGGGGGGGGGGGGGGGAGGTTCTTGCACGGCCGTCAAGCAACACCAGCCGGTGAGGGTGTCCGCCGTCCAGTTGGCTTTCCCCTCGCGGTGGCATGCGTCCGCCGGCGAACACATGATGCTGGGCGGCATCAAAATAGCACAAGAGCTAGCCATGTCGGCTTGCTCTGACGCTGGCAACTGATATAGCAATTTCTTGCGTGCATCTGCGCCACGCTGGCCGTTCCGGTCACGATGGCATAGGAGGATTCCGCCGTCCGGGGCGACCGCGAGGTATCCCGTACAACACTCAACTCCCGCTCCACCGCGGCAGAAAAACAGATAGAGTGCGACTACTGCAAGGCTGGTGCGGAACAGATCCACGCGCACCACGGTACCCGGGTCCGTACCCCATGTAAGGCCCAGCTCCATCCACAGGGTTTCTGCCAAGGTCATGGCTTTCATAACCACACGCACCAGCAATCAAGGGCCAGAACGGGGCAATAATGGGGCCCGCATTAGCTCGGGATGCAGCGTCACATGTGACGTCGCAAGGCCCTTACGGACCATGCTCACCACGTTGCCCAGAG